>ML784147.1:87273-142560 GCA_009831015.1 Picea engelmannii | reverse complement strand
TTGAAATGGTGGAGGAAGTATTCGAGAAGTCCTTTGAATTAATCCTTCACATATTCCTACACATTACAAAGCTCACACATATTTGAGATATATATGAAAACATGTCAATTTTCTAACATTTAATCACAAATTCCCTTTTAATAAGAAAATGAATAAAGTGGAGAACAATAAGGTGAAACCCAAGTATATTTGTGGAAATGATATCGTGAAAGGTTAATGGGGCGATGAAATGTGGAGAATGATGAAGGGAAAGGTGGATGAGAATAGGACATTTATGAGCCCCAACACCCAGATCCCTCATCTTGAAATCAGAAGTCAAAGATTTCTTGTAACAACACGGCTTCTTGAACAATTCATCAAAATCAGGTTCTCGTCACCAACAATGTAATAGTATAGGTTTGGATCAACAACACTCTCGCTGAAATCCAAACTTCATCAAGAATTCATCTATCTGATGTGGTTTCCAACTCATGGATGGTAGTACAAATGGCTACTGGATCAAAATGTCTTATCATAGTTCACTTCCTTTGTTTGTAAGTATCCTCTGACTACAAGTCTCGTTTTGTATTTCTCGACACTTCCATCAACTGCATGTCTTTCTGCCTTTTGTAGAGTTTTTCAAGCCCAGACAGGCCTTTTATGGCTTATTGCAAAGTCTCTGGTAATATCAATTGGATCAACTGTATCAATGGTTGTCTCCCTCCGAATTATTGAGGGGGAGAAGGTATTTGTATTTGCCTTCTTCTCAAATACTTTTGACTCCCTCTGAGTCAAGTAACTCCCTCTGAAGTCTTGAAGGAAAAACATCTTCCTTTGTTGTTAACTTGCTTGGAACAAGGAAACAAGCGAAAGTAAACACGACAAGAATATCTCCTAGAGGATATTCATGAGTACATCTCTAGAATCAAAACAATTTAAGGATTGTTGTCATAGTTACAACACCTACTTGTAATGTAGAATGATAATTAAAACAATCAAACCTGGAATCTTCACTTCCAGTGTGTTGTTTCTTTTGAATGCATTAAGACTTCTTTGGGTCCGTGATAGCACCAAGGGTTCCTTCCTCTTGCAAGTACCCTTATGTCAATGATGCAAATAATACATATATACAAGTGCATACCTGGAAGTGTACACCAATGGAATTTCTACTTGTTTGTCTATGTCATGATGATCAATGACATTCCTTGCTTGTTTGCCTTGTAGCCACCTTGTACTATACAAGTCTTTGCATCAACTTTTGTAGCTGATGTGGTTGGGGTGGCCTTGTAATTTGGTCTAGTAGCAACTTTCTTCGTGCTCAGGAAAGACCTCAGACTTGGTCCTTCTATACCTCAGAGACTCCTTCAGAGTTGGGTCTGGAACTCTGTTCAACATCCTGGCTTCTATCAACAATTATATTGTTGTAGTGCTAACTGTCAAGTAACTCATACATGGCCCTTGCTGTTGTCCAATGCATCTTAGGGTGCACAACTGTTGCAACCTTTTGTTACTAACAACATTGCCACATATTTGACACGATACCAACATATTCATTTTGCTATTCTCTTTTCCTTGGAGAAGGAGACTCTTCATATTTTATTGACTGAAAGTCTGGAGCCTACTCCATGTTTTCTTCTTCTGAATCATCAATGTCAGTGAAATTTTGCTCTAATTGACTATGGAAATTCTCCCATTGCTTGGAAGCTTTTATTTTTTCAGCCTTTAATTTCTGGGCCCGAGTTACCCTTGTCTCTTTATTTATATTAGAGTGAACCCTTCAACAGTATTGTCTATTGTTACCTACTCTCCTTTTGATCAAACCCCAGGGTTGTTCAGTTGTATTGCAAGCGCAATCTATCTTGTTGTATCCCTAACTTGGAAGATCACTCTTGTTGATTCATTTGTGAAATTACTGTGTGGAGGGAAGCTTGAAGTCTGCAGCATTACAAGTCTCTTGGTCCAGGTGCGTGGTGTGATTTGTTCCAAATAATTACAACCTCCAAATTGACACAACCGACCTTCCAACAATCTTTTCAAAAAAAGAGGCCAGTCGACACCTCACATTTTCTATCCCATCTACCTTGATTCTTACTGCAAATATGTAGAATTTATCGTGAGCAGATGCAACTATTTGATCCATGGTCCTGGTAAAATTTGAGGGATTCTTTAATTTATTGCATGTAGTTTCAGGGAAAATCCCACGATTTTGTTTTCTCTTTGATTGTTGGTTTAATCTTCACTGGTATTCCCTAGCCTACGAATGTCCTCAAGCTGTGGGGTAACTGCGAGTTCATTCCAGCCTATGAAAAATCGTCCAGGGGATCATTGGCATATACTTTTGCATTTCTAATTTGATCTCTCTCCTGATATTTCAAGGTAAACTTTAATGACTTACAAAGCCCTCGCATCATTCAATACACATTGTTATTTTGTATGCTGACTTTGTAGACTAACGTTATAATCAGGGTTTTATCATTGGTTTATTGCAAAGCACACAACTCTTTTATAACTTCATATTACGTATATTTTAATGCTCTTAATGGTGAAACGTTAATGCATGACACATCACAAACTCCGAGCACTGTTTACTTTGAATTGACACACTTTGTGTTGTTTTAAGAAAAACCTTAATATTTACCATCGAAGGTCGCTAGGCATATTTGATAAACAAAAAATTTATCAAGTAGGTGCTACAGGACTTAGTGGCTTACTATCCCATGTATTGCTATAACAATTTCATCTCCACGGAAAATTTAGGAGGGGTCCGGCCCTTTCCTTCACCACTGAAATTTCACCACAAGAAATTTAGAAAGGGGTCTGGCCCTTTCCTTCACCACATAAATTTCACTACAAAAGGAAGATCCGACTCTCTTCATTTACGACAAAAAATCAATTTAGGTCTGGCCTCATCTCTTCATACCTACAATGGAATTTTGGCATCCCTTTAGCTTCCATGTGCAATGGTTTTCTTCCAGCCTGCTCTGAAACCATGTTGGATTTTCAATGAGCCATGGCTCATGTATCCACTTTTAAATTTTTTGTTTAGCTATTACTTGAACCATAACTACTGCAGCAAACCAAGAACACAAGAAGAATAACCATGCACAAGTACACAAGAAGTATCTTGGGAAACCCTTCTCAACAAGGGAAGAAAACCTAGCCAATCCTTTGCTATATTATTCAAGAGAAAGATCTCCCACACCATCACCGAACCTAGCACACAAGAGGGTGTTGTAATTCTCATAATTTCAGACCACAACTTCTGAAATCATGAGATGACACAATGATAAGTGTGTTTCCTCAATGGGGATTCACCTTTATTTATATAAGACTTGTCACATCAAATGATGTGTCTATTGGCACAACAGGGTCGACCTCAATAACTCAAAATATAATTAATAATTGTCATATTAATTATCTTTTATATTAATTACCTTTTACATTAATTATCTTTTACATTAAGGTGGGACCGACCTGTACCCTTTACATTACAATTAGGGTTACAGACATGTCTGACTCTTGAACAATATAGCAAGGGATCTCATACACCCACTAGTGCTCAACCACTGGGGGCACATTCATAGGGATGTCCATATCTCTGGCTCACTACATTACACATAAGAACCACTCTCACTAATGCTCAACCACTAGGATCAAGTTCACCTGTGCTCATCCACAGGCATGTCCACTCAACAGATCTTCTTTCCCAATGCATTACAAATGAGAGTCATCTGGAGTTCATCATCAACTCTCTGCTCAGAGGAGGCTAATACATCATCTTCATCTCTGTCTCATAACTATGCACCCAACACTTTGGGATTTCACTTGTTCACCTTGTGCTCAGCCACAGGCACGTCCAACTCAACATATCTCCTTTCTCACTACATTACACAAGAGAATCATATGGAGTTCTTCTCAACTGTTTGTAAGGAGGAGGCCATATGTACGTTCTAGTTCCGTCTCAGATATGAACCAAACACCCATCTCAGGGGCTCTCTCTCAGGTCAACTCAATTAGTTTGCGTCCTGGAGAATGTCTCACGTAGATTTAATCATCAACAAATCTGTTAGCACTCTGTAATTTGCCCAAGGCTATGGAGGCAATCACAGAGGTAACATAAAAACCACTTCGAGTCAAGGATCCAGCCCTCCAAGACTCAGAGAGGTTCAATATTAGGTTCAATATTAGGCTAGTTATGATAGATTTGGGTTTGGTTTTTAAATGTTTGGTTGGAACAACACGGGAAATCCATTAGGCAATGGAGTCAAAGAGGCCGAGGTGATCAATTTGCAGAAGTATCCATCTAAAGTGAAACAAGGCAAGGTAGACATACTAGTGGATCCGATAAATTTGAATGGAGTGAAATAGGAGAAAAGAGAAAGGATCAATTTAGCAACAGAGCAATGAAGAATTATGCCCCTAAATATAAGAAGAAAACATTTATATTATCCACAGTAAGAATTAGAGTGTATGTTTCAATAAATTTCATTCTTAAAACTTCTGCAAGATAATAAGGAAAGAAAATACATGGGAACAGAGAAAACAAATTACAGAAGAAGCACTTCACCAATAGCTATGGCACATGAATCCTGAAACAATATGATCTTGTACCCCTGCAGATTTGAAAGAAAAGAGGCTATGTGAGCTCATTACAATAATGGGAAAATATTCCTTCCACAGGTCCCAACCCCTCCCTCTATTACAAATCATAGGATTTATATCCCAATACAAAAACAAACCCCTACTCTTCTTAAGGAAACAAATCCTGACAGTAAAATAAAAATAAACACAAATCTTGAATAGTTGCAAAATATCTCGAGTTGATGGAGTTGCTAGTCACAATTGCTTGGAATTTGGAACCAGCTGCTACTTTGATGCTCAAAAATCAGGGAAATTTTGGATGTTCTGCCACATAATCTAGAGATGAACCCTTGATATCCAAAGTTTGATTACACTTCACCCTTTGACTGTTGATAATTTTCTTAAATCAATTCTACCACTTGAACTGTTGTCTAAAAATGATCCAAATTTGAGAAAGAGTGCCAACTAGGGTGCTGGCTAGCGCTACCAAATGTTCTGAAAATAGTCAATGCACTATAAAAGCATATCTTGTTAATATCATGACCAAAACTGAATATAATATTTGTCTACTAATTGTTTGTCTCAGCCAGGTGTCCTAAATTCTTTCAAACTGATCATCGAATGCCTGGGAATGTTGGATCTATGGATTTTCTACCAATTAGAATCCCGAGACAAACTCCATCTGATCTTAAATGTTTAACCTTTTGCTCCAAGTGTAGAACTGTCTCTTAGAATCTAGATCTGATCTTTATTTGTTTGACTAACTACCATCTGTGTCCCTGTCCTACTGCTGAAATTCTAACAATGCTCCAAAAATTCAACCTTTAGATGCTCTGTCACCATTCTAATTGCTATTTGTGGCCATCGAGAATAATCTACAATTTGTTCAGTTCGAGTTGCTTTTGAATTTGGCATGAATTCCCTCAAGTTGCCAAGTATCTTGAATGTCGAGCTACTAGTCACAAACTTTCTAATACAAAAACCTGACTTTGCAAACTATGGTTTCTAGCAAGCATAGGGGAAGAAAATATGGGGATATCCCTCAACACATTGTTAACACTAGGGATCTCAATCTTGCTAAGGTGGCCATGAACTGGTTCAATAACATGTGAAATTTGAGCACCATTCTCATATCCCAGGGCCTGGCTAGATGATAAAGTTATAAAAAACAAGCTCTTCAAAACATACGATGCTGCCCTTCAGATATTTTTCCTCCCTTTGGTGCATCCTGTTAGCACTCTGTAAATTTTGTTGGATGATAGACAAGCGACATAGGTAACTGTTTAAACCTACTTTAGAGATGGGAACTAGCATGCTCAACTTAGAGAGGGCTCTCTCGTGTCAAACCGGGAGACTTGGTATTAAAATGGGATGCCAGAAACGAAGATAAGGGAAAGCACGAGAAGTTTGAACATCTCTGGCTGGGACCGTTCAAGATTGCAGCATACCGTGGAGGTAATGCCTAAATACTACAGGAGAATAATGGAGATATCATTGGAGGAGGGCTTGTGAATGGCAGGTTCCTCGAGCATTACATTGTTTAAACAATCATCACCCCCCCCATTCATTGTACATAATCATTTTTACGTTTTCTTTTCGCATAAACAAATTGGAATAAAAATAACATAGTTGAAGCCCGAGGTGAAGGCCCTGAGCTATGCTGAGTCAATTTTGAGTTTTTGAATAAAGACCAACGGATTCAAATCACACGAATAGATCACAGCCCAATGGGTAGGCACTTGGTCTACAGTTCTTTGCTACCTCGCAGGGAGGATAACATCCCCAGTTGGAGCCTATGTTATCACCATAAGAATTATCAGATAGGATCCAAGTTTCAGATTTAGTAGATGCCTAGTGCAGTGTGGAGATGCGATAAATTTTGAGGAACGAGTCACGTCAAGCGGAGAAGGGCCAATATAGCGGTGGCGCAGAAGTTGATGGGGCTCGACGAGCCACAAATCTTAAACAACCCAGATCGACGGTCACCATGAGACATATCGGGTGAGGAAGTAGCATGAAGGTTAATTGCTCGAGAGAGGGCCGGGGAAAATACCATGGCTTCACCTTGCAGACATGTGGCACCACCAGAGGCATATCATGGCAAAAAGCGGTCTACCCAAAACCGTTTTGTCTCGCCCCCGATATCGAAAAGCGCATATAAAAGGAGGACCCCGACCATTATTTTATGATATTTCAACTCATTCGAATATTTGAAAATTGGCGCAAATGCTCCATTCGAAACTGAAGCTCAACAGTGAACCAAACTCGCGCATTCTCCGTTGATTCACAGGTATTTTTCATCATGGCCATGAATCCTGTCATTTTATTTGTAATAGAGCAAGACTCTGCCTCTAAAAAAGAAGCCCTAATTGACAAGGACTCTGATGTATTTGACACAGAAATAACCGTCTCACCCATTTCTGTATCCAGAGCCAATTTGTTAGATAATGTCGAGAAATGGATACCCTTCCTCGAAGCATCCCAAGCCTCCATTACCCCTTATGTCGTCGAAGTCGCTTTCCCTTTCCCAGAGTTCATAAGCTGGTGTGTAGAACAGTATTCGCAAGAAGAAAAGGTCATTTTAAATAAGTTAGGGTCATAGGTATTTTGCAGAATAGATAGCCCATCAATTCGACATGCCCTCAGTATACCATAGTCTTCCCCCGTAGCATCGGAGCCCTTCGAGGAAGAGAAACTAATCAAAGTCTACAAAGGATGTCCCCCGAAAATCAAAACATTATTTTTGCAGACCATTGTTAAACCAGAACATCATTATGAGAGTCCGTCGTTACCTATCAATGTAAGCGTCATGGTTATTGAGGTCCAGTGGGCTCGATCCATACTCAGTCAAATTTTAGGATTGGATAACAACAAGTTTGTAGTAGAGGTCATGTTGGGTTTCCTGTTGACATTTTTTCAGTCAGAGTCCAGTCAGTCGATTTGTATCAGTTTTGAAAAGTTCATCGCTGACAATATGCACAAACAACTGGTAAATTTCAATTCACCGAGACACTTCAGGKATTACACACACTTGCTGAGAATGTTCCTGAAAACGAATAAGACAGAGTTCCTTGAAGCTGCATTCATCTCGGTTGAATGCAAAAGGATCACAATGCTCWTTTTTATAAACAAGATCATGTCCAGAGTTTAYAGCTTAATCTCCAGCACCAACCTGCCAAGGGTTTTGKAAGAAATGACAAGTTCTTTACAGCCTAATCCARAGAATAGGGTAGGAGATTGAGTGTTGTTCATGCACTCTATTGTGATTTGGGTATATGGTTATCAAGAGGGACCTTACCTTTTTCCTGTTTTCTTGACTCCCATAGTCTTTTCCTTGGAATTCATCATGCAAATAATCATCTCAAAAATAGAACATTTTTTGAAGATGCACAAAGCATCTAACTTGAAGTTTCCTTTCATAATAGGACCCTTTGTGGTAAAGACTAGGTCTTGTTTGCCTCAGATCCAGGGCAAGCTCAATGAATTCAGATTTGCACAGTTACAAGAAAGGAAATATCATCCACATGAGGTCATATCTAAAAGAAGACTGATGAGCAAACAAGGCCCCTATGAACATGAGAATGTTGAAGGTTTTGATAAACTAGCAAATATGGAAACCTGTGCAGATATGGATGTCACCTTACAGCCTGATCAGACACAACAAATAGAGTCAGCCTCGCAGCAGATCCAGACACATAAAACTTCTCCAAGATTGATTATTAAATCTCCAAAGATGAGTGTTTATAACAGGAGGAGCAGTTCAGAGGCACTGGGTGCTAGTAGTCAGCAAAATGTTCTCAAGAAAATGAAAATCACACCATCTTCTTAGATAGTAGACCTGGAAGAAGAAGAACCTAAAGAGAAAATGAACATGGAGATGGTGGAAAGTGCAACCAAAAGCGAATAAGCTAATACATAGAGCATGCCACAGGGTGGAAGCAACTCAAGAGCTTTCAACAACAAGAAACATGTCTTTAATAAGGCACCTGGAGCGGTCTACCAATCTAAAGAAGATTTGGCAAACCAATATATTGTGAAAGATAAGAGATTTGTTACCTGAAGTACAAAATATCTCCCAACACAAGTCTTCCCTGTATTTAGTCAGGGATGTAGAAAGGAAGACATTTAACATAGCGGTGGCAGATGAGGATAAGGTGTCTGAAATCAAGCTAAATTATGAATATATCGGTGCCCCAGATAAGGTAAGATTCCATAGAAATGCTAGTGACATGCTATATTCAGACTACATGAGTGTGAGTTTGAGGGTTTTGAGACTGATGACCCATGTAGTTAAATTGGATGGACAATTGAAGTAGGAAAAGGCATCCAGCAGAGCCTGGCATACCCAGGTCAAAATATTGGAATCTGAAGGCCCTCAAGGAGTAAAGGCTTCCTTAGATGAGAAATACAAGATGATCCAAAGCCTACAGAAGAAGCTGAAGATGTTTGCCACAGAACATCCACAGATAGCAGAGCTAGCTTCTTTAGAGCAAGAAAAGGAGACATTCAGACATGAAGCACTAAATTACAAAGCCAAAGTATTGCAGTTGGAAAAGGAAAAAGAAACTTGGTCACAAGGATAGGCAACAAAATCAAACATGGTGGCTATTGTACCTTCTAATAGAGAAACTGGATCAAGCGTTGATGGATTGGTTCAGGCTATGTCTCAAGTTAGCCTGAAGAAAGGAGAAATCAAGAGCCTTAAGGGGATCATGGAAAAGTTGAATCAAGAGATGAAAATGAAGGATGAAAGCATGGCCCAAGTCCAAAAGGAAAATCAAGATTTGCAAGAGAGGGTGAACAAGTTGAAGACGAGGTTGAAAGGAAAATTACTGTTGCAAGGGGATAAACATGTAATCTGGGATGCTATTGCTGCTGAAGTTGCTAAGTTCAAGGTTTATCTAAATTTTATAAATGATAAAGACAACGTGGCTATCACTGCTCGAAGCAGATGTACTGTTGTTAATGAGACACTAGCAAAAAATACCTCAGAATGGGCCCAAAATGCTATTGATTTGCTTAATTTTGTGCCCATTACTGATCTTCAGACCATTGGGGTAAGAGACATAATTGCACTGATCATTTGGGCCACGAGGATCATCGCTAAGCACAATTTTCTCAAGTCGGTTCAAAGCAAAGCCATGCAAATGGAATAGAGTATACAAGAGTTTAAGGATACATTTGAACAATTGTTTATCAAGGGCCTCCCACCATTTTAGGATGGTAAAGGGAAATTATATGATCGAGAGGAATACAATTCTCTCCTCACTTAGTGCTGAATCGATCATTCAAAATTTGAAGGCCTAGAAGAGAACCTGAATGGACTCAGTCTGGTGGAATATTTGACCGTAGACTTTGAGATTTTGAATCGGTTTAAGACAGTAAAGACCTGGCTGCCAACTATATCTTACACTACTTACATTGATCTGGAGATTTTGATAAAAGAAATGATGGATTACGATATTCCCTCTGACTCACAGTGGAAGGAGATCGTGCAATTGGGCAGGACGAAATGCAGTTTTCCAGGGACTAGTAAGTGACCTCCAAGTGTCACCAAACTGGCAAGTTCAACAGGAGATCGGAGAAAGACAGATGGTGAGGAGGAAGCTGAGTAGCCAGAGAAATTTGTCCCTAGTTTATGAAACATTTTTGTTTGATCATTGTAAATCGGTTCGCCGACCGAAACCGTTAGTTTGTAATTAATGTAGTCAGTTTTGGAAACTAAAACGCTTCAATTTCAGCCATTGTAATCAAATTGTATAAGTACTAGAAGTTTTGAATGAATTAGTGTTGGCAGAAGTGCAAGGGCACCTTCTTAGTTGTTTTGAACTACATTGTAATTTTTTGGAGCTGAATTGAATACATATGCAAAAGATTTCAAAGTCTCTATGAAAAGATTCTAATGGTGGTGATATGAGTTTTTTCTTCTCTCATTGTATGTATTTCCTGTGTTCCTTATTTCCATTTGCACTATCTTTTGTTTAAATTGGATAGTTAAAAGCTCATAATTCATCTTGTGATGCTCTCGGCTTAAGCCATTTAAACTGTGTGAATTTCCTCTTATTTAATTCAGAATTCATTTCCATAATGCTCTGATGCAGTCATATGTTTTCTGCTTTCTTCCTACACTCTGATTAAATTCAATTTATAACTCAGATTCATTGCCTCATTTAACCTTTATCCTCTGGAGATTCCTACCAACCAGTCATTATTTTCATTCACTTTCAAAATTTTGAATCCATATCCCTAAGTGTCCCTCCCCTTCCTTGCCAACAACTTTATAAAAAACCTCCAAAACAATCTGAATCTAGTCACTGATTTCCCAAGAAATATCAAGTGACACGAGAGAGCCCTCTTTGAGTTGATCAGGCCAGTGCCCAGCTCTAAAGTTGGTTGAAATAGTTACCTCTGTCATTTGTCTATCATCCAGACAAAATTTACAAAGTCATAACACATCCATCGCAGTGGAAACAATTTTCTCTGGCAATTGATTAACAATATTACATCTTTGGGGTGGAACTGAAATTTTTGGAGGTTGATAAAATGTAGATGAAGGATGACCATATGATCCTGTCTACAAAGGGTAAAAGTTCATGGTGTGTGAAACACCTGGAGGATGTGGTAGAGTAGAATCATTAGTTGCTTTTCTCCCTGTCAAGGGGATAGATCCTGAAAGAGAAGTCATGGTACCATTATCCATGCAAGACTCAAATTCTTACCATTGGAATCAAACCTCAACTCTTCATGAGTCCCTGGATGAGTAATATTCATGGCCCTATTTATACGGGGAGGAATATACTGATTCATCACCAAAGACACAAATTGTGTACCAGAAATCCCACCCAGTAGCTTGTTCCCAATGGGAACACCCACTTGAGTAGCCACATGATGGACTATCTATGGTAATTGTGGTGATGACTATTGACCGCCAATGGGATTAATATGTTGAGGCATACCATGTAGCGAAGGTGGTTGTATATGTGGTTGAACATTCAAATGCTTCCCTTGCTGCATCAACACTTGTTGTGAGTGCAAGGCAGGTGAAGGTAATGATTGTGGAGGTCGTGGAGGAGTACCCAACAATTGTTGTGAACTTGGTGATGAGTATTACATATGAACTGCAATAGGTGGAGACTGAGTCTATTGAAACAAAACAAGACTTACACCACCAGAAGTAGGGTGTTGTTGTGCCATTGTTAAATTCTATTGTCAAAATTGAACAACTTGGTGGGATTGGAACTCTCAATACCACCTACAAAAAAACAGAACATCGCAAGAAAACCTCGATACTTGAATGATGTCAAGAACCTATGTTTGCATGCACCGAGCTATTGATCCCCTTACTACCAAATCCTTGCAGTGAAATGAAACAAGCATATACACTGCGTGCATACTTCTCACCTGCACACATTGGCTGCCAATGCATCGCCATTTCTTGACACCTGTACAATTGCCTCTTGGAATCTAATACATCCTTTGGACAACTGCGCGGTCGCCTCGGCACCTGGCACTGCGTTTTATCTCTTTTTACTTTGTGGGAAATATCCCACATGCACCGGGTAAAATGCAGTATTGGTGTTTATATGAGCCAACACTTGCAGAGTGCTTCGATGAAGTGAGCCCGAGGCTATGCATTGGAGCTTGGTGCTTGTGCGTTGGGCTTGTGTATTGTGTTGACTTGGCGCTTGTGCACTGGGCTTGTGTATTATGTTGACTTGGCGCTTGTGCACTGGGCTTGTGTATTGTGTTGACTTGTCACTATGGATGCAGAACTTAGCTCTTGGTGTTGAGTACTTGGAGATTGGCCCTCGACCAATATATATTTTTGAGAAAATGTTCTTCAAACAATTTTATTTTTTGTAAAAAAAAAAAATATATTGGCCATGTCTCTATAATAGGCCCAAGAGCCTATTTTTCCTCATAATAAGAAAAATGCCAAGAAACATAATCCCCAAGTACTTACAAGGCTTTGACATCAAATATAGCACCAAATTATTTTATTTTAAAATAAACCAAAATTGAAACACTTTTGCCCAATCACCACTAGGAGAAGTATAATAAACCTTAAAGACAAGTGTTGTAAAGATCCATAACACATGAAGATCGTTTATTTTACGACATCCTGAGGAGAAGTGCCGAGAACCTTTTGTCAGCTTTGCATGTTCACTATGCGCCATGAGCAATCTGCTTTAGGGTCTTTTTGAAAATATTTTTTGCAAGAAAAACATTATTTTCAACCCCCAATTCATCTTATATATTTCAATCAACATCATGATTACCCTATAAATTATAGGGTCCTAATATAAGCATCACTTGGGGATGGTAGCTCAACATGAGCTGTCAAGAATCTAGGAACTCTGAGTGTGCAAACCAGCTGTCTTATCCATTTGGCTGTTACCCAACTGAACCCTGTGACCATTTCTTGTACCTGTTCCAAACCGGAGGGATACAAATCAAACTGAAAATAAAACTATGAAAAACTGAAAAAGAAAGAAGTGGTCATCCTATTGATATTATTGGCACACTCCTACCTACTCTAATCTACTGATAATTTCGTTGTTCTAAATGATACAATAATGCCAGTGCAACCAGTCAAGCAACTAATTATATAGATTGACTTCTTGACTGTTTATTAAAAACGTTAGAGAAACAACTTGACTTTTTGTCTAGAAAACCCAAGCTGTGCAATATAATGGCGACTGTAGATGGATGTGTACAATGGAACTGGAAATATTCTTCATATAATCAGCTGCAGGATCCATAAATTCATAATTTATTGATATACCTTTTAGGCTCTCAATGAAAATTTGATCCTGGATGACTTTCTCAATTTCTTCATCAAGGTTGAACTTTGATTCCAGCTCTACAATATCAGGCTCATAACCATATTCTTTCTCTATCTACAAGTCAAATGGTATAGCAATTTCTTCTCTTCTTGGAGGATGAAGACTTTCCAAGAACTATTTAGGATCTTGGAAATCATATGATTCTATTTGAACATCCAATAGTTAAATTTCATTTTCTAATCTTTCAACAACTAAACCAAAAAAACAACTTTTACCTTCAGGTGTGACTCGGCTGGATTGCAAACAAAGAAATACTGCTATTAAGAAATTCTTATCAATCTAAAATTCTGCTAACTCATCCCTCAAAGTTTGTAACATTTCACGAGATAAAGGGTTTGCTACATACCCTGTCATCTTGGATCACCATCAATGCTCTGAAATCTGGATTCTTTGGCAGTGAAGTCGCTCTAAACTTTGAAGCTCGAGATCTTGAACAATGGATTTGCTAGGTGAATGGTACAACCTTCCTGTGTTTGTCTTCTGTTCACCATCAGAAGTCAAATATGAACTTGATATACTTTTCTGGAGAAATAGAAATCTCTTTCCCCAATATGGTCGCCACTGAAACTCTTTTCACCATTACCCCAGAAACGATAGACCAGATAATGCAGATACCCATAGCCGACTCCCTTTCCCCTCTTTGCATCAAAATTTTGACTGAGATGTACCAGAAGCTGTCATTCCCACAGAGAGCTCAAATCTTCGAGCTCTTCCTCCCTGAAAATTCCCAATTACCCAAGATGAATCCCCTGTACCATTCATCCATCTTCTTAGTAAAAGGAAACCATATCATTTCTTCCTTGTGTTGCATCCTAGGATACTATTCAAACGAGTGGGTAGACGAACCCATCCTGGGCTTTCTATCCATATTTTCCACCGAAGATAAGGCTACTACCCAGTTCAACTACAACCAGTTTCTAGCTGACAACATCCACGAACAACTCTTCAAGTTTCCTACAGAGGGCATGTTCAGGTATTCTTCAATATTGGCATACATGTTCATCTTTTTCCAATCAGAGAAGTTCTCCTTCTCTCTGTAGAAGCTAGACGAAGACGATAACCCACAACTTTTCACATCCTGGACATCATTAGTAAGAAAAAACTCATGTGAGTTAAATTTCAAGCACTTCATCGACCAATTTTACCAACTAGTGGTAAGCATGCTCAGTGGAAGAACAAAACCCAAGGTAAATGAAGAAATTCAAAGGATTCTACACTTATTGGACCTAGCCAAAACATGTGACTGGTACCTGCACCAAGATCATACAGAGATCAAGAAGTGAATTGACCCCTTAGAAGCTACCCAAGTATTTACCTGTTAGGATATTCGCCCTGGAATACATCCGACATATGATAAACTTCGATGGTATTCACTTTATGGTTTTAAAAAAGAAGCAACATTTGAGGATCAAGGGACATATAGGTTCTTTTATTTGCAACAGCCAAACTGTAGGCGAAGAGGCAGATAAGATGTTAAAGTAAATGAATTTCAATCTCAGTTTTCCTTGGCACTATGATCCATGTGGAATTATTGCAGAAACCATATTAAAGAGCATAATTTCCCCCTATGCTCATGTGCCTAAACCTGCTATTGAGAGATACATGAACTAGACAAAATGGGAGGAAAACACCCTTCTAGAGATTGAACAACATCCTTCTCCTGCCAGCATTTAAAAAACAAGTACTCCACATGTACCAGTAGAGAAGAGGCCCAAGAAAGAAGTATCTCCCAAAGTCACGGAAGTCTTAGCAGAAGATTTCCAAGTCTACAGGAAAAGACTCAAGACCATCCATACACCTAATAGGTCTGGAGGAGAAGAAACTCAGTCCACCATATTAATGGAGGGAGAACATTCAACACTTTTCTTAGGCAACCAACAGATGATGTCCACTTCCTCATCTTGGAAACAAACATATACCACTTTGACAACCAAATCCTCACAGGAATCGACAGGACTCAACATCTTGGAGAAGTATGATTTGATCAAAAAGAAAAATGAAATGTTGACCAACAATACCTATGCTCAATTATTTAAACAAACATCTACAACACAACATAGGTTGTTCTCTGCCTTTGACTAGAGAAATGATTTTCTCCACCTTGGACAATACCTCCACAACTGCTGCAAAGTTGAAAGTTTCCTTAAACAATGTCCATACTCGGTTGAAGCTGGAGAAAGTATCTTCTTTAGAAAAATATAACAAGATCAAGTCTTTGGAAGAACTGGTATTGAAAATTGGATATGATCCATCCAATGTTAAAGCAACAGAAACTCCTCAAGAAGAAGAATGCTAATATAACATCCTTAAGGAAACAATTGAAGATCCCTGCCACAGAAGATCCATAGGCAAAATAAATGGCCGAGACTGAAGGTCAAAAAGAGGAAATGCTAAAATTAATCATGGAGCAAAATTTACAGATCAAGGAGATGGAGGTCGAGTTGGAGAAATTAGTCAAGGAGAAGGAACAAACTGCACTGATGATAGTCATTCCACTGGATGCAGCCCCTCTCATAGGGATCAACACAACAACAACAACAACAACAACCTCAGTAACAACCACATATGCCTCTGAGAAACTGGCAAAATCAATGGAAGACATGTCTCTGCAAGGACAAGAAATCAAAAGACTGCAAGAAGAAATTGAAAATCTCCAGAAGTTGAAATCCACTTTTCAGGCTAGCTACAACACTAAAATGCACAAGTCACAAAGGCTTAAACAAGAACTGCAGAAGCTGCAGAAGGAGACTGTCATGGCTAGGACACTGTCAGAAGCCAAGGAAAATATTTGGATGGACATCTGCAAATCCATGACAGAGATTTGGCCACTCATACAGATTATGTTTGAGCAGCACGAACTGGTGCAGAGAAGCAGGCTAGCCATTGACAGGATAAGAGGAGAATTGGGAGACATGCCTACAGAGGCAAATGAGATCATCAGGTTCTTGAATTCTAAGACAAAAGAGGAGCTGGAAGCTTTGGAAATTGAGGATAGGACAAAAACTATCCTTGAGGTCAAGAAAGTTTTGACCAAGAGGGGATTAATACTACAACTTGAGGAGAGAGTCCAGAGGATGGATATTGGAGTGCAGAGGTTTTTCAACAAGGTTGACTCTCTGCACAAGAAAGGTCTTCCAGGTTTATTAGTTATCAATGACAAGCTGATTGCTCTCTGAGACTACAAACAAAATATCATCACAGTGGCAAAGGATGGTTCTAAGTTTGCAGGCATAGAAGGCAGTATCACTGGCAAAGCATTCTTGGAGACTCTGCAGTTGGACCTTAGCATCCAACATGAGATAAAGTACATCTTCATCACCAAACCCACCTTTTCCAAGTACACCGAGATGGATGAAGTATACCGAAGGTTACTGAAAGTTACCATCCCTAGTCAAAAGAGATGGGAAGACCTAGGTACTTTGATCGAGTAGAGGTGATATGTACATCCGAGTCAGCATGTGGAACATTCATAGTCAATTTAAAGATGAATCACCAACCACTTCCTCAGAATCAACATCGAGGATTCAAGGATCATTTAGTATTCCTATCTTTTTGCAACATGTAATCTAGTTAGTTAGATTTTCTCTCCACCATATCCTGATCATTAATGACAAGATCAGATGTAAATTTTTCTATAATTACTTCAAACTCCGAAGTATTGATGGTTGATCTTTGCGCCCCAACGAGCTATCTCTGTAATATTTTTGAAGAGATCTACCAGTAATAAAAAGGCGATTTTCACAGGATTCCTGCGTGTTGATGTTGTTGATGTGTTTTCTTCTTTGTTAATGTTTATCCTATTATGTATCATTTTGTTCTCTAATCTAATCGTTTAAAAGAAGCTTAAGTGCATAATTTATCTCGAATACTATGTTTCTAGATTTTAACGATCTGAATGTTATCCTTCTAATATTGTAATAAAGAAATTATTAATTGCTTCTTTATTGTGATTGGCTATCTCACCTATTTCTGTCTTTCCATCATTTTAATTCTAAAATATCCATCGTTTTCATTATATTGCCCGATGAAGAAACCTAATAAAAGCTATATCTGATCTCAATCCTTAACACAGACCCCATAGCCCAATGGATGTTTAATGCAATACTTTCATCCATCTTTATAAAACAAAACAACAAACCCAGATTCATTTAACTAGCCTAATATCCAACCTAAACAAAGCTATATCATACAGAGAGATCACTCTTTGAGTCTTGGAGGGCTAGATCCTTGACTCAAAGTGGTTTTGATGTTACCTCCATGATTTCCTCCACAGCCTTGGGAAAATTACAGAGTGCTAACAAGATCATTCCAAAGTTCATTTACTATAGAAGAGAAATCTTCCTCCACCAACCAGGACAAGTTAAGGTTAAAAGGGCAGGCCATAGGGTATTGAAGAAAATCAAATTGAACAACTACATGAGCATGGTCTGAGAAATAAGGAAATTTCACCGAGGATCTGTATCTTCCAACTTCACTTAAAAGGTCCTCTGAGGAATATGAACGGTCCAGTGTTTTAGAAATGTTTTCGACCCCCGCTCTACCATTCCTCCATGTAAGAGGCAATACGTCTGGTAAGATATCCACCAGGTGATTTCCCTGGAATAAATATTTAAAGAAGCCAATTAGCATTTCCAAGTGCGTCGAATCTCCCCATCCCTCGAATGCACTAGTTGTGAAGTTTATATCCCATGAAACAATCAAGTTTTTATGAGCCAATAATCCTTTAAAGGCCACCTGTTCCCAAAATGCTTTTCTCTCGTTGCAAGGACCATGAACATTAAGCAGACTAATCTGCTTGTTATTCTCCAAACAAAATCTAGTGAGTAAAATTCCACCACAACAAAGGAAGGGATCCAGAACTAGTTTATTAGGATCCCAAGTCACCAATAAACCGCCATAATTTCCAACCGAACTAACAACACAAGATAACCAACTTGGAAAAAACTATAACATAAAGGACCTCATTTTTTTTTTTCATCAACTAGAGTTTCTTGTAAGAAAATTACATCAGGGTTTGTCTTAAGCATGAGTCTGTGCATGGAGGCCAATTTCAGGGTCCCCCCCACCCCTCCGAGATTTAAGGAGAGCAAAATCATGGCTTTTCCCTAGCAAGGGATTTCATGCATCTAAGCGCCCCATTGTCAGTTACACTGGAAGGAAGAGAGTTAGTAACATGAGGGAGTAAAATGGCTTGTTTACGTGCACTCCTAGTTTTTATGGGGGAGGTCTCAAAGCCCAATCCCTTTGACCAAGAGAAACCAGAATCTGTACCCACACCATAATTTTCCAACTACCCTGAAAATCCAAGTGATCCCATTCTTTGAATAACATTCCTCCCCTAAAATGTTGGGATAGGGATATTGGTAACAACCTCTTCGCACGTAGGGACTAAGGTCTCCAGAACATTACCCAAGGAGCTCTCTCCTAGTTCTGATTCCCTATAGCCCGACATAATATAACAATCCCTCTCCGTCCTGCTATATGATAACCCATTCCCTAAGGGATCCCGAGCCTCCACTATTCGTAAACCCCCAGTTGTAGGAGAAATCCCATCTGTGACTTCAGAGGTATCCCTAACCCCCCAAGATATAGGATCAGTGTCTCTGCACAAACAACAGTCCTCCCCCTCTCAGAGAACTGAGGAACATGCTCTGAAATGGATATACCTTCCCTAACCGACTCCTTATAAAAAAGGGGAGTATCCAAATATCCCACGGGCATAGGAAAAGTAGAATCAAGATTATCCCTTTCCCATGCCGAAAGTGAAAAATAGAGGGAAGGATAGAGAAATTTCAGCTTACCTGTGACGGTGTCCGAAGAACCTGGATGTAAATCCTCCTTAAGAACTATAGTGTATGCTTCTTGTTCATTGGAATCCACACCAGGTGAATTAAATCTAGTCTGCTTCTTGACCAATCAGTCTTCTGACTCCTCGTCCTCTGAGAAACCCTGACAATCATTTTTCAGGTGGTCGGTTCTACGACAAAAAGTGCACCGAAATGGTAAACCCAGATAATCCTGTTTCTAACAGTATGGCATGGCCAGACAAATTAAAATTGTTGTCAATGTGGTTCACAACATAAAATATCAATACATTAAGAACCTTCATGTTGAAGAAACATTTTCAAGCCAAGAAATTGTTGGGAATGATATATATTGTGAAGATGGCACTATTAATCATGTTGCTTTGATCCAAATACAATAGGTTGGAAGACTTCATTTTAAGGGAACAAAATAATCCAAATGCACCAAAGGGAACAAAATAATACTAATAGTACATCTCTACAAAGATATGTGAGGAATGAAAGTGGTGACGTTGATCCTTTTATGAAGGGAAAAATGTCCTTGAACTATGCACTATAAGTATTTATTGTTGTCTCTTAATTTAATATATGTTATATGAATATGTATCTCTAAGTTCTAAAAAAATATGTTGGCATTATTGTTATGTAACATTCTTGTTGTGGACGAGTTATTTTTTTTTATAGAATTCAATGTTCTTATAGTTCAAACGATCTTAGACGACACCTAAAAACGCCATTGAGAAAGATAAATTTTGTCTAAAAGGGATGCCAATGCAAATTTATAGCCAAGGAGGTGAGTGATATGCGAGTAGTTGAAATTATAACATATAATGAGCATCTCTATGAGGATTGCAATGGTTGGTCATGCCATGTCATGCCATGGAAATAATTACAAGTCTGGTGATCCAAAGTCTTTGAGCACCCCTTGTCTTTCAAAGGATATTTGATTAATGACATAGACACTATGTGGACTTGGTATTCCAACTCATGCAATATTCAAATGACATATCTTGGATGGGATCTTTGGTTCCATGATGGGTGCAAGAGACCTTAAGATATATAGAAAATATTTCTTCATTATAAACAAGTTCCAAATGAAAGACCAACATCAATTAGATTCCAATGATTCCTTAAAGTGGTATCAAGAGGAGAAAAAAATCAAATTTTTACTACTATCAACAAAGAAAAATTCAAATTTTTAGTACTAAAGGCCATAAGGAAGGATGCATAAATATGGGGCGAGTTTCATTATTTTTTATATATTTTTATTTAGTTCAACATTACATTCATTATTGGTAGTCTAAAGTTGAGAAGTTATTTATTGTTTTTGTTTGTATAATACTAACTATACATGGTTATTGTATTCAATTGTTGACATAATGGTGTTCCTATTGCATGGACAGTGCGTTCACATAATAGAGCATCATATATAGCCCAATGGATTAGATCACCCCTATATGCACATAGGAAATGATGCCAAGATTGGAAACTAAACATTGTCATGATATATGCTACATTAGCAAAAAACAACGAGGTAGTGAGGTGAGACAAATCCTATGAACATTATAAACTCGTGAATTATCAGTAACATTTTACCCCTTAAACTTATGTCATTAAAACATTTAATGCATAATATGTTTGGTTGTTGAATTTTAGTCATTGCTAATCAACAAAAGATCATTGTTGCTTTTGTTATAGGTGAATTTTCTATTGTCACATCCTTCTTTGCATATAACATGTTCATCATGCTTGGTTGAAGAATGCTTTTCGATTAACATCTTCTTTGAAAAGAGCTAGAGTTTTATCTCACAATGTAGGTTAGATGATGCAATGTTTTCGTGATCATGTTGTAATTTCTAAGGCATTGAGAACATTCTTTGAAACTTTGTCGAAGAAGTTAAGTTTTTGGACAATTTTAGAAACTATTTGCTAGAGGGGGGAATAAGATATGTAAGTTACTTAATATGTTGTCTTGAATTATTTTCCCCAACATCTAGATGATTTTATAATTTAGTTATGCTTACTTGTCACATTCACTTATCATACTAATGATTGGTTATGTTTTTGTCATCAAACATGTGGGCAAAATACTATCAAGACAATCACCATACTAATTAGGAGTCTAATGGTGCAATTGAATCATACCATTGCTTTCTAAAGACCCAGTTCAAGTGACCAAAGATAAATGTTATAGGAGAAAGGTGGTTTATTTTCTCCTTGTTGAAGAGAGTGGAATCCTATTTGGGGCATTGAAACCATCTGAGGGAGTATGGATTTCTAACAAATTGCAAGAAGGAGAGGTTTCTTGAAACACCATTGGAGAAATATAAGATAATTATTGACATTGATGTTAGTCCTTACAACATTGATGAAGGTGCATGCAAGATGATTAGCTAGACATATCATGCAAAATATTACATTGTGTCAAAATCTACTCCAAATATTTTAATATGTGATTTTCCATGGGCATTGAAAGGCAACAGATGCAAACACATTTTGAAAGTTAGTGCTCTATATGTATAAGTAATGGAGGGATGCAAGAAAAGGATATGAGGAAACAACATTAGATGAGGTTATGGAAGAACAAGTGATTGATATGACGAGCTTATGGAATAACAAGTGATTGATATGATGAGCTTATGCAGATGTGGTTGATATTTAAATTATAAGCAATACTTAAATTTCTCTTGTAACATGCTTAAGAGCATGCCATTTTGTGAAGCTTCATTAGATGTTTTAAGAAGAGAGATTGTTATATATAAGTACCAAAGTGAAGCATGTATTACGGTGACCAAATTGAAGGAAGAGCATGCCATTTTGTGAAGCTTCATTAGATGTTTTAAGAAGAGAAATTGCTATATATAAGTACCAAAGTGAAGCATGTACTACGGTGACCAAATTGAAGGATATATATATATATATATATTTCCCGTTGGCCCTAATTACGGGGCCTAACCCAATGGGGACATCGAGTGAGGCCCAATAATATCAACAATATAGTTGGTCGGGGAATTTCCGAGACTGCCTGCATTATAACCACAACACTCATCCACTCGAGCTAACCCACCGAACTATACACACACACACACACAAACATATTTCCCCGTGAAAAAAAAAGCAAGTAATTTTATTCATCTATAACAAAATTGCACTAGTATATGCTTTGAGCATTTTTGTAGTTGGAAGCTCCAGTTGTATTATCGGGGGTATTCCAAATCCCCATCCAAATTATATCATAAACATATGGCCCTTGGCCCATTAAAAATCCAGGTTGTAAGAAACCCATATGTCATCTTTTGAGAATGAAAAAATTATAGATGTATACATCAATCCACAAAAGAGATCTAGCAAAAATAATTTTTTAATAAGATAGAGGTCCAAGGGTCATGAAGAAATTCCGAGGAGCCATGTAGGCTCTTTTCATATACTTTCCAACATCCTTGGTCTAGTGCGAGTCTATCTTTTGAGAGTCAGTCATCTTCTTTGTTCCAGGTCCTGTAGACATATGTAAAAGTGAAATGTGAGAAGGTTTGAAGGAGTCTTCTGATATCATCCAACAGTGGTTCCAGAGTGTAAGAGTGAAGAGATTGACTACCATTTAAATATTTTATAACCAACATTGAGTCTCCATAAATGTTTATGTGAGAGATTCCTTTTTCCTTGGTAAAGTAGTATAGATCCATCTTAACTCTTATCTTTTAAGCATCAAGATTATGTCTTGGTTTATTTTTTATCCTTTTATCTATTTAATTGGTCTTGGTTGTAGGTATGTAATTCCATATTAGCCTATGTTTTCTATCCTTGTGTCTAAATGGGCAATGTTTGGAAATTTTAGCCATTTGTGTGTTTAAATAGTTTTGAGCTAGCATCCATATTGAATGCACCTAGTGCACCATTACACTAGTCACCCACAAACATGAAGAGTTTAGAAATGCGCCATTAAAAAGTGTTTCCCCCTTTTATTTTCTAAACTTTATCAATATAATCAATAAATATACATGTTAACTATTTTACAAAATATACATGTTAGCTATTTTACAAAAACCAGTAAATGTACATGTTAGGCATTATATAAACATTCGATATTATGTCAAACTCATGAGTGGTGTGGCATTTTGACTTCTATTTTGTCCATAACAATTGATTTCCTATGCACATCATAGGACATTAACACATAACCATAGTTATAAAATTGGAGGGAGAGTTTTGAAACCTAGAAGGTACTAGGTGTACACTTAGCCTATGAATTATGCCATTTTGTAGATACAACCTTTTCACGTGTTGCATATACATGTGCATATATGAAAACTGTTATAGCAAGATTTGCCTCGCCTTATGCAAATTTGCTCAGAAGGCCTTTTTCCATTTCCCTATGCAGACTTGAAGTCCCTTTTTGCAAATCCCAGAGCTAAAAACAATATCTTTCCACAAATACGCATCCTAACTACTATACAACATGGGTATACACTTGTTGCACCACTAGAGCCCGTGTACATCGGGTATTGTGCCCAAAATTAAAAAATGGTGTTGGGTTTCCATGTCACGTCTTGGGATCCATGATCCTTGACCTTCCATATACTGGAAACGTTCTGACTCGACCCTTCAGGTCCACTTGAAGGCTATAAATGGGCCATATCCAAGCTATGGAAAAGAGGAGAAGAATTCAACTTTGAGAGCAAAGTTACTCTGGAGAAATTATTCACTTCATATTGAGTCTGCATCCCTTTATCCTTTTAAGTCTGAACACATTGTTCATCCTCCAAGCTCTTCCCTACTTGATTGAGAACCTCATTGTCTCTTTTATATGAGCTTAACTTTGGTGGAGGATTGAAGTGGTGGAGGCCTAGCTGGAAGGCACTTAGTATCTCAGTTCCGAACTGTGTCGACACGAAAGTTTGTAATTCATTCACTTCTGCTGATCACTTTTTTATAGAAATACTCTTTTCTCGTCTAATTAATATCGTGCAAATATTTGAATTGTTATTCCATCGGCATATTTGTTATGAGTGTTGATGGATTATGCTATTCAATGTGCTAACATTATCTATTATCACCATATACTTGCGTTTCTTAGTTTTTGAGGACAAGTTGCAGGTGTATTTGTTTGAGTCAAGTTCTCAATGGTGGACTTCATCGAATGTCTGGACGAGGTAGGTTCTTTATCTTGTCTCGTTAGCATATTTTTATTTTTTTTATAAGTAAGAGGTTTTATATATAAGGGCCTTCAAAAACCAGACCATAATTACAAAAATTTGATAACAACCGGATTGTAGTTACTGAATTGCCCCAAAAGGGAGAAACCAGTTCAACCAACTGGATAAGTTTAGCATCTGAGAACCTAACAGTCTTAAAGAAAAACAAAGCTAAGCTGACTAAATTGTAACTAAAAGGATAAACTATTGAAAAAGGAAGAACCCTTGAGGGGTTATACACTCGACAAGTAACCTGGCTAGGTGGCAAGAATAGTTGCGTGCCATGGCTCCTCCTCAACGAGTGTCCCTTTGTTTGCCAACTGCATGCCAGCTTCCACAGTGCACTCGTCCCTGTTGACAGCTGGCAGGGCATCTTCCGACGGAGTGTGCACATGCGGGCCTGTGGCTATCACTGCTTCCGTGTTCTCAAGCTGAACCTGCTCCACAACGACCTCTGCTACACTCAACATCCTAACATTCCCGTCGTTGTTTTCTGAGGAGGGCGCCCCTGCTAAAGCTGTGCCTGCCGGGAAGGAGGGAGAGGCGTATTGGAAAGTAGAAAGGAGCTGGAAGAGGGTCAATATCCTGCCGTCCATAAGCTGCATTCGAAATTGGAGGTCCTCCATTCCCTGATAGAGTTCGAAGACCAAATCATAGAGGATGGTTAGACTCTCTTTCAGCTGCATATCAGTCTTGGAGTCTGTAGACGCAGATGTGTTGTTCCTGGTGGCTCGAACAGGATGTGGTGCCCCCGTGGGTGACTTTGAGGAACCAGTAATCGGTGCAGGGGAAGGATTGAAAGTTCTAGAGGTTGGTGGAGCGGCAAGGTGGGGCAACGAAGAGCCCGACAAGCTTTCAATTATGGCTAAGCACTCAAAGCGGGAGACACGCGAGGTGGAGGAAGTGATAGGTGCTAGCTCAGGCAGTAGGAGCGACGAGGAGAGTGTTGAGGGTGAACCAGGGGGAGAGACCGATGCGCGGGGCTGAGGAGGATGCCAAGGAGAGCCCCTTTGCGACCGTCCTTGTTGACGTGGCATGGCTTGAAGATGGAGATGGATTTGGTGTTCCAAGCAGAAATGGAGAGCCTGGAGGAGGCTAGGACCTGTGAGCACCATGAAAGTGCAAGCATAACCAGTCCAGTGCAGCAGAGGAGTATGGGAGTCGGTCCTCGAGAGAGGGAGAGGAACATAAGCAGACAGAGGAGCCATAAAGCAATGTGTAATGGAGGTCGGGTGAAACAGAGTTAATGCTACTGCAAACGACGTGAAAGCCAGTTAATGCAAGGTAGAATCGGTGGTGGTYGGCACGAGCTGGTCACATGGCTCTYTGCCTYGCTGGCTTGTCCGCTCTCCCTCTGCGCGCCATGTGGTCAGCACTAGCACCCCATCCGGGGGTTTGTCCACTTCCCCAGCTTTGCGGATACATTRCTGGAGGATAGGGTGATCAGGGGTAAGGGACGTTATGAAGAGGAGTTCTGGTCCATCCYAGTTGGTCTCCAAATTCGCCAGTTCATCCGCTACTTGATTCACACTCCTTATGATATGAGYARGTATAACAACCTGAGTGGGTTGCAGTAGATCTGTAATAGTCTTTAGCCCATGTGAGAGTCTCCAGCCGGGTGATATTCTTTCCGGGTCTGCTCCATTTAAAAGACTGCTGAAGAGGTTGATGATKATTTGAGAGTCTCCCTCTACAATCARCTGGGTGAAATTGTGCTCAATGGCTAATTGCAGTCCCCTAACAAGTCCCCAAAGTTCCACCACATTGTTCGTGGTATGACCAAGGGAGCCTRCATTAATGAGAATAATGTGTCCATTGTGATTACGAAAAATGACTCCATAGCCTGCTGCTCCTGGATTCCCTTTAGAGGCTCCGTCAAAGTTGAGTTTGATGAAGTCGACCGAAGGGGTGGACCAAGAGGAGGGGCTGCTGGGAGGGGGGGGGGAAGGAGGGGACAGGTGGGTGAGGAGTTGGGAAGGGCTTCCAGTACTTAAGGATCAAGAGTTCCGAGGGATTGTTGATCATGTCTTTTTCATTCCAAAGCTGGAGGTTTAGAGTTTCCAAGATATTGAGGTGACAACGGTTCCAGTAGTGTTGCCACGGGAGGGAAGCATTCCTGAAAAGTCTTCTATTTCTTTCCTTCCATACCTGCCAGAGAATGAATTCGGGAAGTAATTTCCAAATACAATTTAGGAGGGGAGAATGAAACACTTGGTCCCTCCAGTTCGTAATAGTATCGACGATGCTATCTCTTTTGCGGTCCGAGGTGCACATAATGAGTGCACTTTGGTCCCATATTTGGGCAGTGTAAGGGCAGGAATTGAGGAGGTGATTCATGGTTTCATCTGCCTCCCCACAAAGTATACATATAGAATCCCCCACAAATCCTCTTTTTGAGAGGTTATCCCAAGTTAGAATGCTCGAATGGATGACGATCCAGAGGAAGAGGGTGATTTTAGGCCAATGTTTGAGATTCCAGATTTTGCTCCAAACTTCCCGTGTGGGTGCCAGGTTTGAATGGATTTTGATGTGATAGGCTTCTCGTATGCTGTAGGTGCCCCGTGGTTGATATCCTCTCTCGTGAGCTTGGGGATTTTCCGTTTGAACATTTCATTATGCCAGGGTCTCAGATCCACGTGCGCATCCAGGTTCATGCGTTCCCTATCAAGGTGCCAGTGCCGCCAGGTGTCTTCTGGAGGATTGTCTTGCCAATAATCAGCTACTTTTGTCAGTCCCGCATGTGTGGCTTGGGTACTAATACGCTCAACCCAGTCCTCGTGGTCCAAAATTGGCCATTGCTGCCAGGAATCTTTCCAGAATAGGGTTGTTTTCCCATTTCTAATTTCCCAGAAAGCATGGTGGGTGACTAGCTGTCTATTCTGCTTAGCTGCTGCCCAGATTAAAGACCTTGGTGTGTCTCCATTCCAACGTATTAAGTTTTGTTCCGCCAACTCTAGTGCATATTTCTTCCTCCATAGCCTTGCCCAGAGGTCCTTGGGATTCTTAAGCCATCGCCACCATATTTTGGCGCTTAGGACTTTATTCATGATGGTGGGGTCCCGTAAACCAAGGCCTCCTTGCGCTTTGGGTTGACAAAGTTTGTCCCAGCTGATAAGCGCTATTTTCCTCCCTGTATTGAGGTGTTGCCACAGGAAATTCCTTTGTAAGCTTTTGATGGTTGTGAGGACAAACTTTGGAGCAGCCAGCGTCGAGAAGAGGTAGGTGGGAAGAGCTTGGAGAACTGCTCGGAGGAGAATGAGACGACTCGGAAGGTTTAGAACTCTGAGGGTCCAAAAAGAGAGCTTCCTAGTAAAAGAGGAGAGGAGATGTTCCCAAGAGGAGTTTCGAAGGGCATTATCAATCAGAGGGATGCCAAGGTATTTGGATGAAAGGGAGCTTCTGTGGAAACCTAAGATATCAGAGATATGGCGCTGAATCAGGGGGGGGCGTATTAAAGAAAAAGATTTGGGATTTGTCTTTGTTGCAGTCCAAGACTGAGGCCTCAGAGAAGGTTTGGAGGATCCAGAGGATGGAGTTTACTTCACGCACAATTGGGGTACCCATCAGAAGCGTGTCATCCACAAATTGGCTATGCGAGATAGGGGGGGAAATGCCATGTAAAGGTAGGCCTGCCAATGAGTTGTTTGCAACAATTGCGTGAATAAATCGACTAAGGCCTTCGGTCATAATAATAAAGAGGAAAGGGGAGAGAGGGTCTCCCTATCTAATTCCTCTAGAAGGGGAGAAGGGGCGAGAGGGAACACCATTGATAAGGATGGAGAAAAAAGCTGAGGAGGTTAGGTTCAAGATCCAAGTCACCCAAAGTTTATCAAAGCCGAAGGCAAGGAGAATTTCTCGCATGTAGTCCCAACTTATCTTATCGAAGGCTTTAGAAAGATCTAATTTAAGGAGCATACCTGACATTCTAGTCTTCTGCAAAGAGTGAATCACCTCATGATCTAGGATGACACTGTCCAAGATTTGTCTGCCCTCCACATAGTCTGATTGTTCTGGAGAAATGATAGTTGGCAAGATGGGCTTGAGCCTTCGAGCGATCACCTTTGTTAGAAGTTTATAGATGACGTTGGAAAGGGCTATGGGTCTGAACTGCTTGGGATGTTGAGCCTGCCCCTCTTTGGGGATGAGAGTGAGGAAGGTCGCATTAAGAGATTGAAGGACTTGTCCTATGGATCGAGAGTCTTCAATAATTTCCCAAACCTCCACCCTAATCATCGACCAACAATGGTGGAAAAAGTCACTGGTGAAGCCGTCAGGGCCGGGTGCCTTGCATCTTGGGGTGTCCTGAAGCGCTTGATCCACCTCCTCGATTGTAATAGGCCGTAGCAGTGCTGAGTTTTGCTCCTTGGTGACAAGGGAGGGTACATGCTGTGTGATTTTAGCTATGGCATCTGATCTGTCCGGGAAAGGTTCCGTAAGGAGATCTTTGTAATAGTCTATCAGTGTTGTTTCCAGGTCTTCATGGGAATGAATGGGCTCACCATTGGTGGAGATTAGGTGTGTGATTCTATTAGTGTGGTGACGTTGAATGACGGATCTATGGAAGAATTTGGTGTTGCGGTCCCCCTGCTTGAGCCATTGGATGCGTGATTTCTGTTTCCATAAAATCTCCTCTTGTCCTTTTCTGGCCTCCATCTGTTGATTTACTGTTGCTTCCTGGGCTTTAAGCTCGTTCGTTAACCCTTACAATCGGATTTGATTTTGAATTGCCTCCATTTGCTCTGACAGCTTCTTTTGGGAGTCGAATATATTGCCAAAGGTTTGCTTGTTCCATAATTTGAGAATTTGTTTGAGGTTTTTTAACTTTTGTTGGAATCTGTACATCTTGGAGCCACAAGGGACTTCTGCTTGCCTCCACCAATCCTAGATATTTGCTTGGAAGTCTGGATGGTTGAGCCAAAACTGTTCAAACCGGAAAGGTTTTTTCCCTGGTGATGCTGGCACATCCATCCTTAGCTGAATGGGCTAGTGATCCGAGCCTGGGATATTCAAGATACTCGTTTCCATGCCGGTTCCCTCCAGCATAAGGGAATCAAATATTAGGAAGCGATAGAGTTTGCAGGCGATTTGGTGTGATCCAATTCTTCTAATTGTCCAGGTAAAGATGCCATTGATAGCTTCCAAGTCGATGAGGTTGAGTTTATCTATGAGGCTGTTGAAGTCAGTGGAGTCTTGATCCCCCTTTTTTTTCCTCCAGACTGCGAATGAGATTGTAATCTCCCCCAATAGTCCAACGATTATATCTGGTCATGTTGGATAGGTATTCCAAGTTTCTGAGGAAGGCTTGCTTATCACTTGGGTTGGCCAGGTCGTAGACATTAGTCAGGTGTCCAGGCTTGTTAGAGCCTATAAGCCTATAGTCGGCTGTGATGGACCATTTGGTAGTTATAAAATTTTCCATCAGCAAAGAGTTGGGGTTCTAGAGGATAGCCAAACCTCCGACTGTGCCTGTTGCTGTGGTTGAAATTGCTTCCCCTTGCTTCCAATAGTAGGGGAGTAGCCTATCAATGTCTTCAGTTGTGCATTTTGTTTCCTGTAATAATACTATGTCTGTTTTTTTCGCAAAGATCAGATCTCGTAGCATTTTTTGCTTGCTATGTCCATTGAGGCCTCTGATATTCCAGGAGATAATCTTCATGATGATGGGGGGGTGGAGAGGGGAGGAAAGATGTCCGAGATGAGGTGGATTTGCCCTGAATTTACCATGAAATGGCCTATTTCTTGTATAAGCTTATTAGTAGACTTCCTACCTCTTTTCTTTTCATCTTTCTGAGTTTTTCTTTGATTCTTTGATTGACTGCTTTGTATTCCCAGGCCCTTGTTGGATGGCGCTGTGGAGCCAGCGGAGGAATTGATAAAGACCTCATGCACCTTCCGTAGTTGATCCCGAGGTATGGTGTACAGTTTCTGATGCCTGTAGGCATGTTCAAGGTGCTCCAAGTCTACCCCAACCAATTCTTTCTCTTCTAGCTCCATTTCCACATCACCGTCCTCTGTCTCCAGAAAATATTGCTGATCCCCTGCCGTGTCTGGGGGGGGGGGGTGATCAGATTCCTTCCCCTGTGGTGGTCATTCTTCCCCTTGGCTCAAATATTGGGGAGGATTATTTGCATGGAGTTCCTTGGAATTTAGGCGGGTTGAGAGGTTCTCTGGTTGATCTTGTAATATTGCATATTTACTACTAGTGGATGGATCTTTACTTACTTGGGCTGGCTGCTTTCATCCTGCTTGTCTTCTTTTCCCCACTGGTCGAGCAAAGTTGTCCTTGTCTTTTCCGCCTTCTGGGTTCCCTTCTCTGTGACCCGCATTGAGGGGGTACTCTCTAAAAAGATGGTCGTGTTCATGAAATTTCCTGCACCTGAACGAAATGTGTTCATAATCAATAGTTTTGGTCCAATCCTCATCATGATATTCAAGAATTATTGATCCCAACAGCGGTTTAGCTATGTTCAGGTATACGCAGATGCGCGCATAAGAGGTATATCGTCTCTGCTTGGTAGCTTCTGAAGACTTAACATATATTCCAATGGTATTGCCTATACCAGCCAAGACCTCTTCTAGCCATAATTCCCGGGGGAGAGAGTACAGTCTGATCCATACCGGTGCATGGGAAAAATCTTCCTTTTCAGGGCTGAACTTCTCAGTCCAGAACCTTAAGAAGATTCCTGCTGCGTTATAGAAATAAGGCCCACCATCGAAAATGCGATTGCGGTCCTAGAGGTTGTGCAATATGATTATAAAGAAGCCCTTGGACCCCAGCTGTAGTTCATAGTGTCCTTTTGGCTTCCACCAGTATTGTATCCATTTGATGACATCCCACTCTGAAGGCCACAGCCCTAGGAATTTTCCCACTAGGACGTGGTCTCTCATGTATTGCTTTTGCTCTTCTATGCGTGGTGAGTTGATGATGTATTTCGGGGCTTATGGCGCTTGTGGAATAAATTTGCTTGGTATCCATGGAGTCGATGCTGTAGCAGGTATGGCTGCGTTCTCGGGATCGATATCCATCTCCCGGTCCTTGAAAGTTCCTTCTGTTAGGAATTTTGCACGCAAATCTGGTGGAAGCTCAAAGGTCGGCCGTTTGAAACCTTCTCCAGCGCTTCCATTTGCAGTGGCCTGGCTGTAGGAGGTGCCATTCAACCCTCCTTCCTTCAGAGTCATGAGCCCCAGTGGGGATATAAGTGTGGAAATGTGGCGGAAACCCTAAAACCCTAGACCTGGTTGCAGAGCGCCCACCATTTTTTTTTTCATTGTCTCGTTAGCATATTTACTTATATAATATATCTGAGATTATTGTTGATTTCTGTCTGTTGTGGTTGTTGGGTATGTGTTATATTCTTTGCACGAGTAGTAGTGTCTAAGTGTTTGTGCCGGGCGCACAGGGGGGTGGATCCCCCTGTGCGAGGGTTCACATGATATTTATGTTTTTTTTCAGCACATGGTTTTTGCCGATGGTTTTCTATTTCCGGTTAAGGAATTAGGGTTTTGGACTAATCCAGGTCATTGGGTTAGGGTTTTGGATTCCGCTGGCGCCTATATGTATATTGTATTGTAAAAAATGTAACACAATGTATGAATATAATATATGCTGGTTTTCCCGGTTTGGGTTTCCAGGTGAAAAATCTCCGTGTAATGTTTGTATTTGCCATTGTATCTTTTCTGAATATCAGTTTGCAGTAGATATTGTACAAGGTTAGAATTTACATATGGTATCAGAGCTTTATTGGCTTCAGGGGGACGCCTTTGTTGTCAAGGGTTTGGCTCGAGACTGTGATAAGCCTTGTTACAGTGGGAGATCTGCGCTATTGTTTTTGTTTTTGCAAAGAAAACAACAAGTGGGAGAATGTTGGGTATGTGTTATATTCTTTGCATGAGTAGTAGTGTTTGAGCGTTTGCGCTGGGTGCACAGGGGGGCGGAGCCCCCCACGCGGGGGTTCGGGGGCAACGCCCCTGAATTTTTTTTTCGCACTGGGATGACATATTTCCGGGACGACATATTATTGGGACGACATATTTCCGGGACGACATATTTCCGGGACCACATGATATTTAGGTGGTTTTTTCGGCACATGGTTTTTGCCGATGGTTTTCTATTTCCGGTTAAGGAATTAGGGTTTTGGACTAATCCAGGTCATTGGGTTGGGGTTTTGGATGCCGATGGCTCCTATATGTATATTATATTCTAAACAATGTAACACAATGTATGAATATAATATATGCTGGTTTTCTCGGTTTGGGTTTCCAGGTGAAAAATCTCTATGTAATGTTTGTATTTGCCATTATATATTTTCTATTCTTTTCTTAATATCAGTTTGCAGTAGATATTGTACAAGGTTAGAATTTACAGTGGTTTACCCCTAGCCATAGAGAGATTTTTCCTCGTAACAAAATTGGCGACCATACTGGGGAAATAATCTTCTTTTCGGGGTTTGGAATGTTTTTCTCCTTTGATTGCTCTAATTTATATTGAGTTTCTTGTCATCTGACTGCTTGATAACCTCTATTCATTCTTAGTTTGAGTTTCTTAGCCTTATCCTTAGCCTGGCAGTGTTTTAACACACATATGCGGGTTTTTACCTGACAGTTGTGTACATACGCGTGTTGTCCTTCTACAAGTGGCGTATATACACAATTTTCTCTTGAACAATCACGTACATCATCCTTTTCTGTTTGGTTGCTAAGTTTGATGTTTTCTAGGTAAGTTTTGATGGTTGTTGAGTCTTCTTGGGTCTATGTTATGACTGTTAAGTGTTTGTGGAATGATAGGAAACTTTTCTTTGGTTTAATTTTTGGGCGGTGCCTTTCTCATCATCCTTTTCATTTGATAGTCCTTGCATCTTGGGCTGGGTGTTTTCTTCTTGATATCCTACTTGGTTTGTCTATGTTTACATACATTAGAATATTTATATCAAGCTGTTGTTTAGTCCTTGCATTTTCATTCTTTTATATTGAAAATACAAAAATATTAGGAATTTTGCATTGTTGGGATTTGATCTTTTGGGTCCTTACCATTGATCTTAGTACATGTATAGAAAGATTGCATCTTATTTGGAATTGCAGAACAAAATTGAAAATTGCATTTTGAAATGCTTATCATTTATTGGGAATTGAAGTTAGGACTTTGCATTTTATTCATATTCATTTATTTCACTTCCCAAGTCATAACAACATTAGTTTCACGACCACACCTTTTTTGAGTAACCAAGGCCACTAAAAGCAATGCTTATAATTTAAAATTGATTAGAAATGATTTTATTTTCTAGGGTGCACAAAATAACTTAGGATTTAGAGCCTTGGAATATGATTTTGTGAGTAAAATTTTCCAAGGCTATTAAATCAACATATGTGTCTTACTAAGGGAGTGGTGAAATCCATTGTACAATTGGTGACGTCAGGAGGCTCCGCTTACACCGAAGTTAAGCACGAGGTCACGTGAGGTTGGTTGAGGGGATACCCCCTCGATACCTTATTAGCGTTAGATATATTTTGGGGGATCTATTTGTATATGAAGATCTTTCTAATACCTTTACCTTTGTGAGAGGCAATAATTTCGAGGTTTAAGGATTTTTTGCCCTACCCATACGGTAGACCTGACTTACGACTATTTTCCTGCACATCTGCTACATCGTGGTTGCTTAGTTGCTTGAAATAGGTACCACATAGGTTACTTATAGGTACCCTGGGTCAGATAAGGGTTCGACAACACACATCCTCTATGGAGGATTACCTATCTGGGGGGATCTGACCAAATCGTTGTTAAGCCCACGAGGGCCCTTATAACTAATTCTTATACCTCTGATATTTTGCAAAGAGTCTCAGGCCCCTCTTGGGCGAGGAATACCTACTTTAGGGAGGGAGACCCCTTTCAACCACTTTATCCTGTTTGTGTGCATATTGGCCTTTTGTTTATTTTATTTTGGTGTTCTCTTTGATTACTAGTTGGCCTTAGGATTTGTTTTTTATATCTCGAGTCTTGAGTAATCGTGGAGCTAGACCAGCTTCCCCATAGGTCTCGCCGCTTGTTACAGTTACCACTGCATTTTGAGTCTTTGACTTCTAAAAGGCGTAAAGTTATCAAACATGGTACACACACTTCCACTTACCAAACTTGTGATTGTTATCCGCTAGCCTAGTGATAACTAAGGAGATTATGTCTCGAGGCCCACATGTCCTAGACATGGAGTATCTAGAGCCAGATCAACTTGAGCATGGCCCTAGAGGGCCCATCCTTTTTTTCTTCAGTGCCTCCACTTTTTCAACAACAACAATATCCATCACATTAGCTTGGTCCTACAGCAGAAATGGGTCTTGCTCCATGAGGTAATGATTCCAGGTATCATGGTATGTGTCACTCTGATTCTCAAAACATTTGAATATGTGCGTTTAATTCTTTTTACTTCTAACGTGTGCTTGGACCTTATGCCTTTCCACTTGACCACACCTGGGGGGAATGAAAGAATACCTTAGTAAGATGGTTCCCATAGGGTTTGAGTTTCCACTTGGGAGATTCATGAAAGGTCATCGTCTATTCCCACCATACTTACCACTTTTCATCTTTTTCCCGCTCATCCATCCTATACACTGGTCCGAGCATTGGGTTGGAAAAACTAGAAAAGGGTTGTACCTTACCTTGTGGGAAGAAGGGGCTAAAGGCCCAGAGGGTAAAAGTAGCTGACAAAAGATAAAATCCAAAAGAACGAAACCTTTCAATGCTTCACCCAGGGATCCCCGAGAAAGCAATAAAAGGCTTCTCAATAAGAAACATAGGGACCCATAAAAATAATAAATCAAGACCTAGTTGGAGGATATGGGCTCTGATCATGAGCCAACCTATTAGGTCCATAGGAATGTAGCAGTATGACACTAACATTTATTTGGTCACCACTCTAGGGTAGTGACTCTTGGTGGCATAACCAAGAGAAATGGGGTCTCATCACGAGCCAACCTTCTCATTTCGGTGAAATGTTTGTGGGTAACATTGTCACCATTGGTCACCATGCCAGGGTAGTGTCCCTTAACTACTCTCTTGAAAGAAAAAAAGAAATAAGAATAAAAGATAAAAGGCATGAATGGGCTTGGAAACATTTTCATCCATGACAAGGTGTAGCTCACCCTCTTCAGAGGCACCCACATATAAGCCATACATTTCCCTGTTATCACTGCACCCATTTCCTAGACATCCCTTACCACCTCATCCACTTACATGGCCTGGATTTGACTTCACTAAAAAACATCCCACATCCAATGAGCACTAGCCCAATAGGACAGACTAGCATCCCCTCCAAACTTTGCTTATAGAATAACATAACGTCTTTGAGCACTTGTCCGGGAAAGGGGGTTTCATGCACATGTTTAAATAACTTGATGATTAGATGTGATTGACATTGCTATGATCCCTGTGACTTATGATCCCATGGAGGGCGTACTTGTTGATGTTGCAGGGCCACACCCGATGGATAGGTACATATGGGGAGATGAATAGTTCGGACCTCCATAGGGATAAAATTCCACCGGATGGATGCTGAGACCCCATCCAGGGGCAAAGACAGATCATGGGATTGCACCAGAGAGAGAGAGGGATGTTTCACTAGGGAAAACTTGGCAGGCCTGGACCTAGGGGGTCTTTCCCTTTTCACCATGATGTAGGCCTTGGAAGGCCCATGACGTTAGCCATGTGACCCATGACATCACCCAACATTTTGGACACTTTGGAGGTAGTTGTGTGCCAAGTGGCATGTGTGGCAGGATCCAGAGGCCCAAGGAGGCCTAACATTTTACTCCTAGTGGCCAACGTTGCCTTAAGAAGGCCTAACGTCACCCTAAAAGGGCATGATGTCATATTTACAACTTGATTTAGGGTTTTATTATGACATTTAATGTAAAAACTGGATATTACATGTAACTGGCCATGTCGACCTTTTTGACCTAATTCTGGTCATTGATATTGTATAAATAAGGGTTTTAGCCTTTGTATTATTCATAATCTTTCACTCACGCTTGTAAGGCATGAAGTTTTCACCCTATCTAGGGTTACTTGGCTGAAATTTTAGGCGCACTTGTTGATGAAGGAGAAATTTTGGAGTATTTTGGCAAGTTTCTTGGTGGAAGTGTTCAACTAGTGTTTTGCTTGATGATTATTGATGTATGTAAGTGAAATTTCTGCAATTCTTCTTAATTCAATGGTTATAGTCATGTTTATCTTGCATTTACATTAAGATTATGAAATTGCTTGCTTAAAAAACCTAGGGATCCTAACACATGTTATTGTCCTAGCTTTAAAAACCTTCACCTACTAGATCTTGTAGAGAAGCCAATTTTCTTGAAGTATTTGCTAGGGCCTTGCCATTGCAACACCCTAGTATTTATTGCTTCATCTTAGCCATTTTTGCTTCATCATTGAGTTAAAGAAGGAGCAAAATCTACTAAGGCCTAGGGTTACCTACACCTTAGGAGCTAGTTTCCCCTAGGGTTTGATAGTTGAAGCCTTGGGTTTTCAACACTCTAACTATTAATCTCTCTTGTCTTTGACTCTCCTACTATCATAATTTTCCTTCAAAATTTGCCGCCACATCATTGAGTCCATTTTGCCCTAAAATCACTAGTCGAAGACTTCTTATTGAGTGATTGATCAAAATAACCATCAAAACCTACACTTTAAGCTTTCGATTAACTACTTCTAACATTAGAATAGCCTAACCTACTAACATTATTGCTGTTGTTACTAAAGTAAGCTACAACCATACCTTGCAGCATTAAAATCTTCTAAAAGTAACTGAAAAGGTTGATTAATGCAGTGCCTTGTTTGCTTCCAATAAATGCTAGTATTATGGTGTTAATGGTTGATTATTCTTAGTCATTTTGAAGTTGTTTCAAGGCACATATTGGCAAGTATTATCTCATAAATATTGTTGTTATAATTTTTTGTTTACTTCATCATTATCAACCAATTGATTTATAGAGAAAGTCTATGGTTTTATGAAGTGCTAACCAACAAGTTGTACTTGCAATATATATAGTTTCTTGTTGCTTTGTTCTGGGCAGGTACATCTTGATATATTATCACTTCATTGGTTATAAACCTGAGACTTTTTGATTAGTTGTGACTTGTGAGAGGGGACCTTTTAATAGCCATCTTGACCTTGCCTTCTCAAACCCCAAGTCACCGGGGACGTCTCCCCTGGGCCTACAATCCTAAAGGGAAAGAGGAATCCTATTGAGGTGACAGTGATAGAATAACCTCAAGTTATGCGAATTTGCTTTCCATTTACCTTTTCCTTCAATCAAAGTACAAATTGTGTAACAACATTTTGGCACTGTTGTCGGGGAACACTGAGTCAATATTCCTCAAATGACACTTTTTGGGTAAGCCTTTATTCATAAAACTTTTCTTACAAGCTTACCTGGCGACTCCACTGAGGGTGATTCCCTCTTTCCTTTGATAATTTCAAGAAAATTATCTGGTGACTCCACATTCCACAGGGAGGTACACCAACCCTCCCCAGTCCTTTAGAAGAAAGCCTCCCCGAAACTCTCCTATAGTAAAATCACTTTTTGGAGGCAATCTTCCCTTAAACACAATGTCTATCACAGGAACTCAGGCCGTCATTTCAAACCAAGCCAATAACCAAAGACAATGGTCATCCAAGCTTTTCAAACTGCTAGACATGATAGCTATACCAAGCTACCCTAGGCAAATGCCCCCCAAGTATGAAAAATGGTTTCCCAAATTCACCAGAAATGATGCAATTAACACTGAGGATACATGAGCAATTTTTGGGCCTTCTTCCAGCTTCATCCCATTAGTGATGATGCTGAATATTTAGCTATGAAATTGTTCTCTACTACCCTCCATGATTTCTCAAGGCACTGGTACAATGGTCTTCCTGATGGTGGTATTAAAACCATGGATAGGTTAGAGGAAGTTTTCCTCAAACGATGGAGTGTCAAGGAAGACCCCAACATGCTGATAATAGGGCTGAATAACCTTGTGAGACAAGAGAATGAGACCATTAGAGAATTCCACAACAAGTTTGAAACCTTGTTGCAAAATATCCATGTGAGTCATCAACCTTCTCCTAGTTTCCTTATTTTCATCTATACCAAAGCCTTTATAGGTCAGCTAGGGTATCTCTGCATAGATAAAAACCCTAAAACGATCCAAGAAGCCCAAGAAGTAGCCACAAGGATCAAAGACAACCTTTCATCATCCAAAGTTGAACCTTTCTTAGCCCCAAGAGTCAGAATGGACACTAAACCTAAGATAGTCCACAATGTTGAACCTACCTCAAACATTAGTGCTAGGTTGGAAAAGTTGCAACTAACTGTAGATGGCATGATAAAAACCCAAGAGCTAATGATGAATAGGATTGTCAACCTAGAGAGGAATCAACAACAAGCCCCTAGGGTTCCATACAAGGGCCAATTCCAGAAAGGGAACCAAGTTTTCATACCAAAGAATGATCAAGAGGTTCCAAATACTTTAGCCCCTGCAAATGTGGTGGATGAAAATCCTTGGTGCCTACAATGCAGTGAGTCACACCAGGAACATGTATGTCGTTACAATAATGGAAGCCATGACCAAGTGAACATAATGGACCATACCATAGAGGACCCCCAAATCTACCTTAATATAACCCCTGAGGAACATCAAGAGGGAATAAAGGAAGCAAGTAGGAAGGCTAGGATGGAGGTGATAAATGAACTTGGCCAAGAATAAAGAGAAAAGTTTAAGAAACAAGAATTCCAAGTGTATACTAGAGAAAATAAATTGAACCAACTTCTCTCTACTTGTACTACAACATCCCAAACAAGACCTCCACCCATGAACCTTATCCTTCCTAAGAATCTTCCCAAGACTGAAAGAGTGGATTTAAACTTTGACTTTGAAGGGGCATTAGCCAAGATGCATGTAACCATCCCCTTGAGAGAAGTCATCAAGGTACCATCCATCAAAGAAATATTTGATAATTTTTTCAAAGGATCAGATGGACCAATGGACCCTCCTATTATCCTACAAGCCGATGACTTTAGGGTCTAGTATGATGAACACCCACCTTTCTTCATGACCTTAGCGATGAATAACAAATGCCTTAACAACTATATGTTGGATTTAGGGGCAGGTGCCAACATGATGTCTCTAAAGGTCATGAAACAATTGGGCCTAAAAGTCACACAACCTTACAGGAATGTGTGTGGCTTTGAGTCTAGAGCCATACCCACACATGGGGTAATTGAGAATGTGGAAGTATGCCTTGGAAGATACCCCGAGAGAGTGATCCATATGGAAATTGTAGTAGTAGATGTCCCAAATGTGTTGGGAATGATGTTGTCCAGGAAATTTGTTGCAATTCTGGTAGGCACTCTAGAAATGTATCTCACTTATATCAATGTGCCTATGAACGATGGAACAATAAGTCATCTGCCGAATGTTCCAATGACTAAAATCCATGTGAAAGAGATTAGTGATCACATCAAAACTGATGAAGCATATGAACCAATCATATAAAGTTTTCCTGAATTCTCTCCTGATGATATGCCTTTTGCTACGAAAGAAGACTTTGATTAGATAGAATGGCCAAAGAAAGAGGATTATCAACAACTCTTGAACAAATACAAAGACAAGGAAGTTGGGGTTGTCAGATTGTTAAAGAAAGGAGAAGATAGCATATTGATCCAATCGTCCCAACAAGAAGTTTTCACAACAGAGTCCCACCCTCCTCCCTCAATACAGTACATCAGGGTTGTTCAAGAAACAACCAAGTTCAGAACTAGGGATTACAAAGAGGGAGACACAATATGGATGCGTGACACAAAGAATGGAGAGCTCACTAATGTCAAATGAGGCAAACAATTTTGGCTTGGACCTTTCAGAGTTGGAATAAAGTCAGTCAATGTTGCTTACTATTTTTCTACGTTGGAAGGAAGAAGGTGCCCATTACTAGTTAGCGGGCACCTCCTCAAACCCCATCAAGGGGCAGAGACTTGACTTCACAGGTCACAGGTTATGCCAGATATGTTGAGGTTCTCATGCGCTCTATGGTGAGCACATGTCCTTGAGTTGGAGCCATATGTTATCCCCTAACTTAGGGATAAATAAGGAGATTACGTCTCGAGGCCCACAAGTCCAAGACATGGAGTACCGAGAGCCAAATTGACTTGAGCATGGCCATGTAAGGCCCATCCTTTTCTTCTTCAACACCTCCACTTGGTCAGCAACAACAAAATTCATCACATCGACCTGGTCCTGCAGTAGAAATGTGTCTTGCTCCATGAGGTAATGAGTCCGGGTATCATGGTACGTGTCACTTTGATTCTCAAAACATTTGAATATGTGCACTAATTCTTTTAACTTCTAACATGTGCTTGGACCTTGTGCCTTTCCACTTGACCACACCTGGGGGGAATGACATGATGTCCTAGTAAGCTGGTTCCCATAGGGTTTGAGTTGCCACTGGGGGGATTCATGAAAGGTCATCATCTGTTCCCACCATACTTACCACTTTTCATCTTTTTCCCACTCATCCATCCCATACACTGGTCCGGACTTTGGGTTGCCCAAACTAGCAAAGGGTTTTACCTTACCTTGTGGGAAGAAGGGGCTAAAGGCCCAGAGGGTAAAATTAGCTGGAAAAAGATAAAATCCAAAAGACTGAAACCTTCATATGCTTTAGCCAGGGATCCCAAAGAAAGCAATAAAAGGCTTCTCAACAAGAAACAGAGGGACCTATAAAGATAATAAATCAAGACCTAGTTGGAGGATATGGGGTCTCATCAAGAGTCAGCCTATTACATCCATGGGCATGTAGCGGTATGACACTACCATTAAATTGGTCACCATGCCAGCGTAGTGGCTCTTGGTGGCATAGCCAAGAGAAAGGGGGTCTCATCACGAGCCACCCTTCTCATTTTCATGAAATGCTTGTGGGTAACATTGTCACCATTGGTCACTATGCCAGGGCAGTGCCCCCTAACTAGTCTCTTGAAAGAAAAAAAATCAAATAACTATAAAAGATAAAAGGAATGAATGGGCTTGGAAACATTTGCATCCATGACAAGGTGAAACTCACCCTCTTTAGAAGCACCCACATGTAAGCTATACATTTCCCTGTTATCACTGCACCCATTTCCTAGACATCCCTTACCACCTCATCCACTTACATGGTCTGGATTTGAATTCACCCAGAAACATCCCACATACAATGAGAACTAGCCTAATAGGACATCCTACCATCCGATCCAAACTTGGCTTGTAGAATAGCATACCATTTTTTAGCACTTGTCCGGGAAAAGGGGTTTCATGCACATGTTTAAATAACTTGATGATTATATGTGATTGGCATTGCTATGATGCCCGTGACTTATGAGCCCATGGAGGGCGTACTTGTTTATGTTGCAAGGACACACCCGATGGACAGGTACATATAGGGAGATGATTAGTTTAGACCTCCATAGGGCTAAAAGCCCACCGGATGGATGCTGAGACCCCATCTAGTGGCAGAGACATATCAAGGGATTGCACCGGAGAGAGAGAGAGGGACGTTCCACCAGGGACAAACTGGAAGGCCTGGGCCTAGGGGGGTCTTTCCATTTTCACCATGACATAGGCCTTAGAAGGCCCATGACATCACCCATGTGACCCATGACGTCAACCAACATTTTGGACACTTTGGAGGTAGTTGTGTGCCAAGTGGCACATGTGGAAGGATCGAGAGGCCCAAGGAGGCCAAATGTTTTGCTCCTGGAGGCCAGTTTTGTCTTAAGAAGGCCTAACATCACCCTAAAAGGGCATGACATCTTGTTTACAACTTGATTTAGGGTTTTATTACGACATTTAATGTAAAAACTGGATATTACATGTAACAGGCCATGTCGACCTTTTTGACCTAATTCTGGTCATTGATATTGTATAAATAAGGGTTTTAGCCCTTGTATTATTCATGATATTTCACTCACACTTGTGAGGTCTGAAATTTGCGCCCTATCTAGGGTTACTTGGCTGAAATTTTAGGCGCTTTTGTTGAGGAAGGCTAAATATTGGAGTATTTTGGCAAGTTTCTTGGTGGAAGTGTTAAACTAGGGTTTTGCTTGATGATTCTTGATGTATGTAAGTGAAATTTATGCAATTCTTCTTAATTGAATGGTAATAGTCATGTTTATCTTGCATTTACATTAAGATTATGAAATTTCTTGCTTAAAAAACCTAGGAAGCTTAACACATGTTATTGTCCTAGCTTTAAAAGCCTTCACCTACTAGATCTTGTCAAGAAGCCGATTTTCTTGAAGCATTTGCTAGGGCCTTTCCATGGCAACACCCTAGTATTTATTGCTTCATCTTAGCCATTTTTGCTTCATCATTGAGTTAAATAAGGAGGAAAATCTTGTTAGTGGTGACTTGTGAGAGGGGACCTTTTAATAGCCATATTGACCTTGCCTTCTCAAACCCCTAGGTCAGTGAGGACGTCTCCCCTGAGCCTATAACCCTAAAGAGAAAGAGGAATCCTATTGAGGTGACAACGATAGGATAACCTCAAGTTACGCCAATTTTCTTTCCATTTACCTTTTCCTTCAATCAAAGTACAAATTGTGCAATAACAACGGTCATACAAGGATGAGTACTGAATCGAGTCAGAAATATGTTGGGAGTCCTTTGACTCCCATACCTACTATAGTTAATGATACCCCTCCGACACCTTCAACCACAATGGTTGTAGTGTCGAAGGTCTCTATCATCACTCCTGCCTGTCCTATAGTGAATACTCAGCCTATAGCCATGAACCCTTTTGCGTCCCTTTGTCACTCGTCGGGCTATAATCTTCAGTCCATCCCTATGGCGTCTAACCCTTTTTCTTATGGTATGCCAAATTTCACATCACAATTTTCATCCTCCATCCCAACATCCAGTCCAAATACTAGTATTGGACTTGGGGGCATGGATCCTCCACATAGTCCATTCTTGTTTGGTGGTGCTCATGTCCCACAAACGAATCCTACAGTTGGAGGCCTTCCTCCTATTAACCCCAGGTCTAATCCTGTTCCTAATGCTTCTGGATGGAGTCACCAACCTGGCAGACAAGATACTACTTACGATCCGTCCTTTACACCCACCTCCTCTATACCGATTCCTACCAACAAGTTTGGCATGACAAATCCACCTTTATCCTCCGGATTCACACCCGAAGGAGGTCAGTTTCATAGCTTGTGAAACCGCCAACCTAGAGCTACTCCAACTGGGGGAAATTTTTACAATCCTCATCATAACATTTCTATTGGAATGGTGCCCAAACAACCCCTCATGAATCAGTTTGGAGATGGGTCTTACAATCCCGGACAGGGCCATGGTGCTTACCAAAACCCTGGATGGGCTGCGATTCCCCAACACCAATTTTTCCAAGGAGCTTGGGGCTAGATGTCGCAAACCCATCTCCATTTTCTGGCCATGCTCAATCTTCCAGACTTGTCTAAGTTAATGATTGATCCTGTTTTTCATAATTCGACATGCCCCCCCATCCCCACTAAGCTTCCTTTGGATATTCCAAAATTCGAAAGCAAAAATGGTGAGGATCCTGGTGATCACATCACTACTTTTTACCTATGGTTCTCTTCAAATTCCTTTAATGACGATTCTATTTGGTTAAGTTTGTTTCAACACACCCTCACGGGGGTCACCACAAAATGGTATATCGAGCTACCAAGGGGGACATACAAAACCTTTAATCAAATGGTTTTAGTCTTCCTCAACCACTTCCAATTGTCGGTTTGTTATGATGTTGGATTATAAATTCTGTGGACATTACGTCATGACAAAGACACCCTTATCTCATATTACATCTAGGAGTGGCGTAGACGGAATAGGTTGATCAAGATCTGCATACCCCCGAAATTCCTACTAGAGTGGTTCCTTAAGTCTCTACAACCTTATATTTCGAAGGATGTTTCTACATTTAGGGTTACATCTGAGGAAGAAGCGATTTTTAAATCCCAATAGTTATATCTTCTATATGCTTAGTCTGGGATGCTATATGAGATTCTTCCAGATGCATCGAGGTAAAAATATGACCCTAGACAAAATCCTGGGCCTCATGCCGATGGGATTGTGGGCTCTGCCAATGTGAAATATGCAGACTTGGTGATAAGGCATTTGAAAGAGTTGTCTCTAAACCAGTCTATAGGAGGGCCAACTTCGTCTGTGTCCTCCACTCCCACTAAGTCGGTGGATGTACATTCTGTGCAATCATCGTCCAACCCGAATGGTAAACAACAACCAGGAGGGAATAAAAAGAAAGGACCTAGTAGTAATCATAGGGGTGGGAAGAATAATAATAAACCCAAGGACAATGGTAATAATGAGAAGTCGAATAATAATGTTGGTGAGGGAAAGAAAGAAAGGCGGAAGGTGAAGTTTCCCTCCAAGCTTTGTATAGACGATCACCTTACCCACTTATGCCCCAAACTTGCGGAAGCTGAGAGGATTTTATCTCCACCACCCACTGTGTTGTCTAATCGTTTTCCACATAATCAACACATGGCCTTGAGCTCCTCAAATGCCAAAAATGCGGCGAGTGGGAGTCAAAACCCATTGACTCAAGACAGTGACCATTTATGCATCCATATGGTTAAATCTGAGGTTAATGTAGCCACTTGGTCTCGTGACTACAATTCTCCACAGACTGTACCTAGTCTAGAGTCTCCTCCTCCTCCGGAGATGCCCTTACAGATCGAAAAACTAGAGCCCCCACATCATATTCCGAAAGGAGTACTCAAGGGCTCTACCCACAATCCTAATGCTAGAGCCACCCATAATTACTCTATTGTTGAGGATTTGGGTCAAACCCCTTGTACGATGTCAGCTTTGGAGGTACTCCAGATGTGTTCCTAACCGAGGAATGCCTTGCTATCTATGTTAGGAGCTCTAGACCCTTTTGGATCTAAAGTTATCAAGTTTTACATCACATATGTGAAGCCTCACTTGCCTTACCATGTGGCATTCCAAATCCACGTGGGTTACTCAAAGTATACCATCAAACATACTGTTGTTGATGAAGGTGTTGCAACATGTGTGATTTCCCTGTTGTGTTGGAAATCCCTCGACTCTCCAACCCTTTCTCAGTCTCCGACCATGTTGACTTCTTTTGACGGTCATTCCTTCTGCCCTCACGGTATTCTTCCTGTCTTCCCGGTCTAGTTAGGTGGGAAGATGATAGAGGTGGATGTCAAGGTGGTTGATGCGCCCCTCGACTCTAACTTGTTACTAGGACACAATTGGACTTATGTTATGACTGTAATCATATCGTCCGTCTTCCACACTCTTTTCTTTCCTCACGATGAGAAGATCATGTCGATCAACCAATTGTCCTTTGCGTACGCTAGCCCCAATGCATCTGTTGGACCATCAATCCCCGTGATCAACAATTCTCAACCGACAACTGAGAATATCGGTGTCATAATGTATTCATCCCTTATGGGTACCTTCGACTTCATGGCACCGGTTCATCATATATACGCCATGTCCAATATGTATGCTTCATCAGAGAGGTCTGTTCCTTTCCGCACTTCATATTTTAATGATCCTTGTACCCTACCTTCCTCGACTATGTCTTGTGAGGGTCAGTCACATACTGAAATGGCCATGCCACTATCGGCAACAAAGATAGCATATCAGGCTATTCTTGACTCTTCCTCCGATCCAGATCCTGTTACCTCGCATACGGATGAGGAGGATCTTGTTCTAGAGCCCGTGTGGGTCACTTCATCATCTTGTTCACATGACTACCTCGATGAGAGTTTACCTTTGGATGAATCCATCATATAGGCCATGAATGGTTCTGACAGGCCATGGGAAGATATTCATCATCGCTCTTATTTTCTCCCATAGCTTTCCACAATCAAACAAGATGATGGTAGATCTACATTGAGCGAGATAGTTGGTCACATTGTAGTTCCACTTGATATACACGACATTTATGCCGAAGGAAACATGGTGAGTATCTCCCCTACCGTCACGATCGATATCTCTTGTATCCTTGACAAGGTTGAAAATGTATACAATGGTGCAGATTGTTTGCTGGAAGAAATTATGATCTACACCAAGCTCTTCAAATAATTTCGCTTGGTCATATTAAGAGATGCCAAGAATTGACCCTCAAATTGTCAAACATGAGATTAAAACCTACGTGGATGCTAAGCTTGATCGAAAATGACTTAGAGCCGTCAATCCTAGGAAGGCCCCTGCTATTAAGGCAGAGGTAGAAAACCCGCTTAATGCTGGCTTTATCTACTCGGTTCCCTTGACTGAATGGGTATCCAATCTCGTTCCTGTGAATAAAAAGCAAGGAACCATCCGCGTATGCATGGATTTTCATGACCTGAATAAATCCTGTTCCAAAGACAACTTCCCAACACCCTTCATCGATCAGATTCTCGACGAATGTGCGAGAAGCGAAGTTTTTTATTTCATGGATGGATTTTCAGGGTATAACCAAATTCATATTAAACCCAAGGATCAACATAAGACGACATTTATTTTCCCTTGTGGTACTTTCACATATCGGAAGATGCCTTTCGACCTTAAGAATGTCGCAACAACCTTCCAACGAGCTACGACCTTCGCATTTCACGATCTAAAGCACATATTCGAAGCTTATCTCGACGATCTCACTGCTCACTCCCGTAAGAGAGTGGATCACCCTAAACATCTTCGACTAGTTTTTGAAAGATGTCACCATTATCGTATCCGTTTGAACCCTCATAATTGCATCTTTTGCGTTAGGTCAGGTCAACTTTTAGGATTTTTAGTCTCTAAGAATGGGATCATGGTAGATCCATTAAAGGTTGAGGCAATACTTCAATTGTGTCCCTCGCACAATATTCGTCAACTTCAAGGTTTACAGGGGAAAACTTACTTTTTACGACGCCTTATAGTGAACTATGCCAATATTAATAAGGGTTTCATATGTCTCCTAAAGAAGGACACTCCTTTTATGTAGGATGAGTGAGCCCAAGAATCCTTCGATGCTTTGAATAAACCCTTCGTATCGACGCCTCTACTAAAGTCTCAAGACTACAATAGAGATTACTTGCTTTATGTCGCCGCGTTCGAAGAGATGATTGGTATGGTGTTGGTTCAGGAGGATGATGAGCTCCATGAGCACGCCATTTACTATCTTAGTCGAAACTTAGTCGGCCCTGAACTCAAATATTCTCATGTTGAAAGACTAGCTTTGGCTACCATTCATGCAGTCCAACGATTACGACACTATATATTGCTTTGCAAAATTATTGTGGTTGCCGATGTCAATCCATTTCAATACGTCCTTATGAGGCGTATCATAGGGGGAAAGTACAATAAATGGATTGTCATTCTACAAGAATTCGATCTCGATTTCGCTTCTGCAAAGTCCAAAAAATCACTAGTGTTTGTAGAGTTAATATTCGACTTCCCTCKATTAGATGAGGATGTTATTCATGTTGATTCATTTGCAGATGAACACATTTTMTTTGTCTCATAATCAGACCCTTGGTATGGATATRTTGTTGTCTATCTTCATACTTTGAAGTTGCCTCAACATCTCTCGCGAGATGACTGACGACGTATACRATACCAAGCTAAGAATTACCTTATCATCGATGACACTCTCCATCGTCGAGGAGTAGAAAATATCYCGCGTCATTGTTTAACTCACGAAGAAGTTGAGTCTATTCTAAATGACTGCCACAAYGGGGCTTGTGGTGGTCATCTATCTGGGCTTACGACAACCCAAAATTTTTTGCGAGCCGGTTATTTTTGGTCGTCTATTTTTAAAGATTGCATCGAAGCGGTTAAGAAGTGTTACCCCTGCYAGATGTTCACTCAGAAAATGYGCTTGCATCCAACCCCTCTCYTTCCAGTCGTTACCGTCAGTCCCTTCATCAAGTGGGGGGTGGATTTTGTGGATTKCTACCCAACTTYGGCTGGGGAGCATTAACACATTATCATGGTCATAGACTACTTTACTAAGTGGGTTGAGGCCATGCCTACAGTTAAATATGATGGTAAGACTGCTGCCTTCTTTGTATTCAATCAAATTATASCCAGGTTCAGRATCCCGAGTGAGATTGTCAATGATCATGGAAACACTTTCAGAATGAAATGATGAAAGAACTAACATCAAAACTGGGGTTTAGGCATGGTCATTCTTCCCCTTACTACCCCCAAGCAAATGGACAAGTAGAGGCTGTGAACAAGTCTCTCAAGACCATTTTGCAGAAAAATGCCAGTCAAAGAAAATATGACTGGAATATCATGCCTTATCTAGCACTTTGGGCACACCGAACCTCGGTCAAAACTTCCATTGGTTTTTATCCTTTCCAGTTAGTACACGGTGTGGAGTCAATCTTACCTATTGAATTCGAAATCCCTTCTCTTGGATTGGCAGTTGTGCTCCTACCTAACACTTTCGATCTCGAACAACGCCTTGTACACCTAGAGAGTCTAGATGAGCAGCGTCAAGACGCCTCCACGACTATCAAAGAAAATAAAAGATGTGTCAAGGTCCAATATGATAAGTCTGTCTGTCCTCAACAGTACGTTGAGGGTGACTTGGTCCTTCTCTATGATCAAGCCAAAGAAGCACGGGGGGTGGGCAAGTTCAAACCCATGTGGCCCGGTCCCTATATGGTGCGATGTGTCTTAGAAAAAGGAGCCTATGAAGTAGAATATTATGAAGGGAACATGCTGACTGAGCCCAGGAATGGGATCTATTTGAAAAGATATTACGCTTGAGCCCCAAGCTTGGGCGTAACTCTTTGTATACTAATGTATTTTAGTGTATATATCTTTTCCCTTTGTTTTTATCTTCATCTTTCTTATCAAGTTTTCCCTTGGTTAGCAGATGTCAACGAAGTCTTTGGTCTACTTAGGATTCACAGATGGAGCCAGTCATCATACGTGGAACTTGGCTTCCACCGCTTGGGTTGTTTACTCACCCGAGGGTCTGCTGGTGACTTCAGGTGGCGTATGAATAGGGCCACCCATGAATAATGTGCCCGAATATAACGTCGTTATAGAACTTTTGCACAATGCCATATCACATGGTATTCATTCCTTACAAGTTCGCCTGGACTCCCAGTTAGTAGTATGTCAATTGAACAACAGTTACCGTGTGTGTGACCCTACTCTGCTCCGACGATTCTTACGGGTACGAATTTTAGAACGATAATTTGATTTGATTACTTATCATCACATACCTAGAAGTTATAATTATGTATCCGATGCATATGCTAATTTTGTTTTAGATTGACATTTGTCACATAAATGAAGCAAAGAACACACTTCCATCAATGTACACATTGTAACATAAGTAAAACCAAATACCAATGTTTATATATATATTTCATCTCTGCAAAAAATATGATGTTATAGTACAAAATTGGGGCTGATACCCTAAAAAATACATATATAGCTGATCATACAATAATAACGACATCTATGCCTATGTCATCGTATGAGTGTCATGATAGCATACTACGGCATTTGCGAGACGCCGAAATATTCGTACCCAAGCACGGGGCACACCTACCACCTGTCGCCTCATCACCTCTGATAGATCCTCCACCCGAACCATCAGAATCCTCTGCATCAAATGAGACAGGTTTCCCTGCACATTTTGAAGCACTCCATCAACATCCCCTCCCACTGCCTCATCCCTCCGGTGCCTCCACCGATGTCGTGGAAGTCCGTCTGACCATCATGGACCCATGTCTGCGTCACATACTGGTTTAGTTAGTACTTGACATCATCCAAAAATATTTTTGTTTTCTTATACAAAAATACAAAAAATGAAATATTCAAAAAACTTTGACATACCTTTGTCTCCGTAGGTGGAACCTGGTGGTAAATGCATGTCTGGATCTCCTTTGAAGTCAATCCCTGCATAAGGTAAGTCCTTCAGAGCTATCAACTACCGACTCCACTAGAACAAAAACTCATCGTTGTAGGGTGTTGGCACCCTACCCCCCCTACCACCTCATCACCTCGGTCCACCGTGCCATGGATGGATCGTGAGGTCCATGCGGGACAATCTCAACTCTAGGGTCCAAGCCTGGAACCTGCTCGAAGAAAAAACTACAAAGGATAGACACGAACCCGAAGTTCCTCTTTCTACCTAGTTTGCAGTATGTCAAATGGCTCTTCATGTTTGCCAATAGTGAGGTGCACCAGTTGTAAACCATGGGTTGCAAGCACTCCAATGAATAGAGCATAAGTGGCCTCGATGCCTGGTGCAAAGAGGCCGACCCTGTGATCCATGTCAACACTAGGACAACAATCTTGAGACTTAGATTGTTTCTTGCTCTGATTGGGAGTTGGGTCCCTACCTTCTCAGTCCTTGCAATGTAATGAGTGGCTATGTAATCCTCTATGTTCATGCCACTCCCATCTCCCCGGGCTTTGAGGTTGACCACCTCACCCCGACGCGACAATCCCATCAAGAAGTAGATGTCCTCAACTTCAATCCACAATGGTTGTCCATCAAGGTTGAAGGTGTCATTATCTGGATCCTAGTAGTTCACAAGCAGATAAAACAGTCTCACTTGAGCCCTCATACCTTTGAGAGCCCAAAATTTTTATAGCCCACATATTTTTAAGGCCATATGGCCCCCTGGACCTCTCTCCACTGCAACATCCACCTCTTCATGCTCTCTTTCTCTCCACTCTAGCACCATCCTGCAAGATTAAAACCATTTTTTAAGTTAGCAACATTTAAAAAACCTTACCCACATACATGTATGCGAGCTACAGTGTACACAATCGCGTATAGGACTACTTATACGCTGGCTATTTTTCAAACAATCGGGTATAGGTATGTGTATACGTGACTCGATAATATGTAGCCCGCGTACACCTTAGTTCCTAAGTTGTGCCCTAAATAACTTTAAAAAGGAGACCTAATTACAAATTTTATTCCACTAGAAAGAAAGAGGGGAGAAAGATGAATTACCTGGTCCAGATGATTGTCGATTCCGCTTGTAGCTCCCGCAATCAACAATTGAAATTCGAAGGCAATTTGGTCCAAAATACACATTTGGGTAAAAAATACAATTGGTATAGTAAAATTGATTTTTTTTTACTAATTATAGCAAATTTTTACCCACTTTACATAGTTTCATACAATATTTTGGCCTAATGGACTAATACAACAATGGATGGAATTTGTTTTTAGTGGTTTTATCCAGGGATTCTTGTGGTTTTCAGTGCCATGTCGTCTGTTCATAACTTGGGACAGGTATTTTCGTCACCCAACATATAGGATAGGTATCCAATCCATCATGCACACTTGCATCATCCTATGACTGCATCTCATATGCCTTAGGTACGAACCCATTTAATAGCGACACAAAACCTTCTATCTACAACTAGAAGTATTGTTATTGAATGGTAGAGACTTACCAAACATGGGTACCCTAGTTAGATCCCCTGCTTCATTTGGTGCCCATGAAAATATTTTTGTCCGTAGGATCGGGAGTCCCTTATAGCTGATACAAGACTTTATGTTTGAACCCCATTTCTTGCTCATAAACATGCTAACCTATACCTAGAGGATTCCCAACGAGTTTGATTTAAGCTCTTTTTCGACTCTCTCAAAAAGCGAAAAGATTGCCGAGTGAACTTGTCTCTTTCATACTCATAATTTGGATTTGAAAGGATGTCTATTTGGTGTAAGTTTACCCATTTTATAAACCAAGTAGACTAAGATTACGAAAAATGACATTTTTTTGGAGTTAAGTTGTAATTGCATCTCATTCTCTTGCTTGTAGTATTAAGCCTATTGTTGGTTCTCGCTTTTGAGTTATAACCCTTTCACCTCAGCAATTTGCATCATCATCCAAGCAGAGCCTTGTTTATATCCTTTGCATCTTGACACCCTATACCCAAAAGGAAACATTCCCCCGAGTGTCCATCTCCTACATGCACCTCCTTGCATTGAACATAGGTATGTTTCACTACTAGAACTAGTTGCTTACTTGCGACACTCGTTTCCTCCTCTGTATCATAACATTCATTTGAATATAAAAAAACAAAAAAAATATGGGCGGGAAAATAATATTATCTTATATTGGCAGCAGTCGTGTCACCTTTGAACATAGCACACAATTTTTGAGTCCACTTGTAATAAAAAATTTGGGTTTAGCATGACCTTAGGAAGTTGATCTGATTACGTAGAGTTTACTCCCCCAACTGGTTACTGTTCCAGTCCCTATGGAGATTTTGATTTATGCCTCTTGCATCTCAAAGTTTCATAATTGAGTCTATGCTGCCCGAGTCTTCCATATGTATCATGCTCTTGTTCAAAGGATGTCTATCAACCTGTGTCGGCCATTCCTCAGAACTCTTGACTTTGCATGTCGGCCATACCCTCAGTGCGTCTCAGAGTTACATGAAGTTGTAGTCCTATTATGCAGCCTGCTTTCATCATTAGTAGGTAACCTTGAACCCAACGATCAACATTTCATCATTGGTCGCTGACTGGGGGGTTTCCCTTGTGTTCGACGGAAAAAAATATATTCACACATTGGGATTCATATAATGTCTTAGATTCCATTAGCCTTATTGGTGGTTTCCTTGCCTTTGTCAACAATTTTCCTTATTGGTTGCTATTTAGAGGGTCTTTTTCGTGTACTGCTTGCATCTGGCACATGCGAAAGACACACAGGGTCGTTGGTTTGTGAAAATGTTCTTCGTCCGATTTCCTCCAAATCATCAAGCTCCTACTTTGTACCTCATGCTGAATGATGAGAGATGCCTCAATGCTCTCCTTTCAGCGGGTCTCCTTCCATTGACTTCAACTCATCTATTCTAGAAACGAGACCTAGAGTCTGATGAGTACCTAGAGGCTTGTAGTCATTAGTGGTAGGTTCTACCACCATCAACAGTTGGGAATACATCAATGTCCCCTAATTGATGGACTCTTCAAGTGTTCGACCCTGACACCTCTATTCACACTTGTAAGAATGTACTCAGTGCCTTGATACCGACTTTCATTATCGGTAGGTTGTCTCGCGTTTGTTAACGGTATACCTTAATGACCAATAATCAAACTAAGTCACATTGTGTTTGACCTCAACTCATTTATTCACACGATGTAGGCTTGCACCTTTGGCAGATCATGTAGAAGACTTAAATACATTATTTCATAGTCACATCTTTCCTTAGCTGTTGCTATCTTTCATTGGACCAATACCTATGTGACTTAAGTGATAATGTGTAATGATCCCAAGCCAAATTTTTTCGCTTGGTATCACTAACTACTACTGATTTATTGTTGTGCAGGTGTTTATTGAGTTATTAAGTGCATACAATATTCATCCAACACATGAAGATCATAACATAATCAAGATATAGAAGCACAAGCAAGATCTGACCTTTTTATTATGCAGAATCAATAAAATAGATGGTCGATCTGGCATAAACCTCAGATGGTCGTACAACCAATAGATATGAGCTGCTAAAAAATACTCTGCCGATACAAAAGAAGCCTCCAAAGGCTGAATAAGTAATGAAGACCAATACTCAGTAGATCTGGATGTCAAACCCTCTAGCTGAAGAGTGCCATGCTCCAAGAGAAGACTGAAACCCTCAAGAATTCGGTCTAGATGGAAAGATGCTCCAAATGAGCTCAAACTCGTCCCAATGATAGATCAGGGTAGTGGGAACCTCCTCTAGAAGTTTCAGGCCCAACGTCCAAGTTTAACCCCTCCAACTGATGAGTCTCCTAAGGGAGTTGCGCCCTCATGAATGGATGAAACCCCAATGCAACTTGTCCCTATAGAAATACAACTCCAAATGGCTTGAAACTCTCCCAGAATGTAGATTGGGCTAAGAGAATCCCGTGGAAGAAGTTTTAGGACCAAATCACAAGCATATCTCTCTAGATCTGAGTTTTTCTGAATCACAGGACATCCCCTATGGCTCCAAGATGTCCCAATTTGCAGATAATGATATGAGGATGACAACCCTCTAGAAAATCCCTCAAACTGATGATCATGCCCCTGCAAACAAAACCCAAGTGTCAGAATGGCCCCAGGCCCTCTGAATAAGCTGGATCGAACCTCCCTCTAGATAATGGTGTGCCCTTGCTGGAATCATATGGACAGTATGACCTGCTACCTTCTGAAGCACTAGATGGAGATGAGCTGAGACTAGAATGGTGTGGAGGAGTCTTTCATCCCCGAGACCAAGCTGTGGAACAAGGTGAGTGGATATTTCACCACTGAGTTACTCACAAGGGTTTGTACAACAAAACCCCCAAACTAAATGCTCAAGAGCAATAGCAAATGCTAATCCAAAACCAGAATGAATAATAGGTGCACCCCAACCTCTTACTTATACGTTTTTCTTCTAATTCTCTGTTGAGTTAGGTTAACTCCAAGGGTTAATCTTCTATTCTTATGTTGAGTTATCTTTTACCTTTAATCCCTTTTTCCTTTATTAACTCAACTTAAAAATATAACTTTAGCTTCATAGACTCCCCCCTTCAGTGTAATACTATGACCTAGTGGGGGTGCCCAGGCCATTTAGTCTCCTCATCACCGCTCTAAGAGGTGGGGGACATTACAGTCTCCCCTGCTTGAAATTGCTTGTACTCAAGCAATTCCAAACCTGCTTCTCTTACCACATGTTCCTGCTCCCAAGTGGCATCCTCAATGGGTAAATCCTTCCACCTGATCAAGTACTCCTTGATGCTCCGGTTTCTGAGCTTCTTCTCTCGGACTTCTAGCACCTCCTCCGGAATCAAAACAAGTTGTCCCTCCTCATCCATGGGGGGTAATACCTCAATAGGCCTGATGTGTTGACCGAGGGATTTCTTAAGGCACGAGACATGAAAAACGTTGTGA
>ML784147.1:24970-70284 GCA_009831015.1 Picea engelmannii | reverse complement strand
ATTTACTAGCCTGCATAATTACTAGCTTTGAATCTAAAGCACAAATTTAACATCAAACATCCATCTAGCACATGGATCCACCTAGTTGAGTTTATCGGCCCAAAATAACTCAATAAGGATCATTAGTACTATGAGTGCCCGATACCAAATGTTTCATGATTATAATTTCCTCTTCTTTCAACAAGAAGGTTGACATATTACATAATCTATATAGTCACCCTATTAGATGTCAAGTTCCCATTCAATCCATTTCATATTTCCTTGAGCACTTAAGTCTTTAATTAGTTTATGCGATGAAATATAAAGTCACTTAATCATGTAAAGACTCCTCCTAGTAAACAATCACATGTAGATGAAACCCAAACCTTTACCATTACGTACATAACCCAAAATATCAAGTGAAAATGATAATGTTTTGCTCAATCACTATTGGCACATATTCCATCATTTCTCTATAAAAAATTCAAGTAGCAATACAAAAACAAGGAACTTCTTCCTTTGAAAACAAATAATTTATTCAAGCTCGTTTCTTCCCTTCGTCAAGTTGTGACGTCCTTGGAGCAAGACAACCTAGTAACCATTGATCACTTGAATCCATCTTATATATTCTGAATAATCCTTGGGTTTATATCGATAGAATGAATTATCATCTCATCCTCGATCTTTCTACGATGCTCATAAACAAACAAAGACAAGGATATGTTCTAAAACACAGCCATAAATCATAAAATCCCCTTTGCACTTGCATTTGCATTAGGTCTCTTACAATCCACATCAGGTTTCGAATAAGAATAATAGGATCTAACTACTTAAACAATTTATTTTTCCCTTATAGGCCACGTAATGATAGAGCACATAGTATAGCATCATATAGGTCTAGAATGTTGGGTTTTCAAACCATTGGAAAATATACCACATACCCACATAAGTAGTATACCAACAATCAACCAAAACCATATAAATCGAAACAAATGATTATAGCAAGGATTCATAATAGTAGTATATAATCATTCGTACATTGAGAAGTGGAAGTAAAGAGAGATTTGACAAATCACAATAACAACATAAAATGAAGAAATGGAGCTCAACACAACACAATTATTTTCCTTCAAAGTTAATAATTTTGATCAACAATTCAAATGTCATTACCACTTGGTTGAATAATGTAACCAATTCATGTCTACAGATAATACAAACAAGTTTGCAAATGCATTCAATAAAGGAACACTATCAAACAAATGAAAATTTTCTAGATAATCGACCCTTTGTTAGTCAATACCACTTCAGTGTGAGCACTTGACCTTGACAACTCCACAGAGTCGACTTCCAGTTGATAATGCAATTTTTGTGCTGTCTCAAAAGGCTCATAAGTGAATGCACCAAAGGAACCAATAGACTCTTACCATTAGCTTGTAACAATATCCAACCCTGAATGTATGGTGATTATGTTAAATGAGTCCATAGATGAGAAAATTGTTAGACATGAAAGACCTTTAAGGAGATAATTAAGATCCACAAGGGAATTCCTCATGCAATTTAGGGAGGCATCGTGGATAAATGTTGGGGCAATAGTATTAGAGACAACAAACATCAACTAGTTTAGAGACAACAAACATCAACTAGTTTAGAGACAACATGAATTATGTGGGTTATGAAACGATAATGAAATAAGTTTATGGAATTTCTACTTCAACCTAAGACATACCCCTTGTTGATACAAAATCACTTTGCTCAAGTCAAATTTGGGCCCTAAAAACTAAACACCCAAATAACTGTAAGCAATAGATACATCAATCTCCACACACTAGAAGAAAAAGTGAAATTTTGAAATAATGATATTTTTCCCATTGAAGGTGATAGCTTTGATTTTTCTTAGATTAACCATTAATTGATGAATATCACAAAATATGGATAAGGCATCAAACTATCTCTGCAATCCCTTCAATTTATAGGGCATGAGAACTATGTCCTTTGTAAAGAGGAGGATATAAATCAAAACCTGGTGAAGAAAACACCCATCTCATGGTTGAATATGTTCTTAGAGAAAAGAATCAAACTCATCAATGTAAATCCCAATCGATGTAGGTGAAAGATTCACACCAATTGTACTCTCTTATAGCAAAAAATACTGAAATGAAATAATCTTATCAAATAACACACCTTTCACACAAAGAATAGAATATGTACCTTGGGAAAACCCAATATGGGAAATACCTATTTAAAAGGTGAGGCCTATGCCTTGCTCTTTTCTTGTCGGTTATGAAATGAAAATGGAAAGAAAGTTCACTTTGGAGTTTACATGGAAATTGTGCCTTGTAAGTTTACTATATGATTCTCTACTTCCTTTCTTCTTATTCAATATTCTAGATTCTCTACTCAATTGTGGAACACTAAAAGTTAAATCAACACAACATGTATTTATTTCATAAACCATTTAAAACATAGCATCCGACAACAAATTCCGTGCCAATCATAACTCCCAAACCAAGACTGATATTTTTACATATGTTTGACCGATGCAACCAAATCTTGATATCATAACATTCTCAAGGACAATTTAAGAGCAAGTATCACAAGATAAGAATTGATGAATATAATAGAATAATGAAGCAATCAAAACCATTAGTATGGGTATGTGTCAAACTATGTTTGGGTTTTGATTTTTTGCAGGATGTTGCAAGCATGATTCAGATACAAAATTGTTCATAAGCTTAGATTGTACAAACCAGTTAAAATATTCCTGAACTCAGTCTAATGTTAAAAGTAAACAACCTGTTGACTTTTTCAATTAACTAATAACTATTCAACACGTTGCAGCTATGCAGGTCTCAAGCCCTCTGGCATTTTACATGTGCACATATGGTTTCTATGGAATCAAAAACCCGAGTGGCACAATTGATTTGAAACCCTTGCAACAATTTCAAAGCCAAAAGAGAGACATACACAATATGTCCCTCATAATGAAACCTGGAGTAGCACATAGAATTGTATGTTGAGAATTGTTTACACTATTTTTCAATCAATCGCCTCCCATTTTGCTTCACACCATCCACCTAGACATAAGAGTCACAATCTAGAGGACCATGAAGGAAAAATGTTATGGGCTTTTACCTCACAAGGATCTCACTGAGTAGCTCAGTAAGATGTCCCTAAGATCAACCTAGTTATCCTAGACAGGATGGGGTAGAATTCCTATGGATTCCCTAGAAACAAACAATAGGATCACATACAAAGATTTGAGTGAATGGATTACCTTTTCCCAAAGGTTGCCCTTAGCGTATCCTGGATGTTGCAGTCCTGAAGTTCCAACTCTAGCCTTTACAACCTGCTTCCTGCACACCAAAGACAATGCAAAACCATTCTACTTGCTTCCCAAAGTTAGAATCTTAGAGCTATCTTGAATCTAACCTGATTTATAATCTACAAGATCAGATCTGAACATTTATACATCAATGACAAACATTCAAGGGGAAAACAAAATGATCTATTGATTAAAACAATAACTTACATCAAGCATACATACCTCAAGAATTGATGCAAGATTCTTCAATCTCCTTGCTCCTTGCCTATCCTTACAGCTCTTTGGCCATGCTAGGCTTCAATGAATTCTAGCTACAATGGCTGAATACCTCTACAATTTGATAGCATAATCTTGTTATTCGATTCTTCCTCTTCTTGTCCAAGGCTTGCCTTTGTTATATATCTCTTGGAGGAGGCTTCTAGATCTTCCAGAGACCACTAGAAACTCGAATGATGTGAGTTCCTAGGCTATTACCACTAAGTTCCAACTCATCTCCCACCCCTCACCTCGTAACTCCTCTTTTCTAGAAGCTTAACAATGCCTCACTTGTTGAGCCATTGTTTTCTAGTGAGGCCTCACTTGTTACATGCTAGGTGTCACGCGAGGCCCTCCAAAAATGATATGGAAATGGTTAAACCTCAGGAAAAAGTTGCATTAAGGATTCTATCCATTAGTGGCTTCCTTTCTGTCATGTAGGGTGCAGATTAAGGCTATAACACAAAATCCCATACAAAAACAAGTTGAAGTTCACTTGAGGCTTGTTGGGATAAAAAACATAGTAATTAAAAAGGAGTGGGCATTTGCATGTGCTTGAAGAAACTCCAATATGGAACAACAATGGACAACTATCTTCCAAGTTCCAATTTACCAACTTCTACAAGTAACCCTAACTTGTATGGAAAATGAATGGATAAGACTCACTTCGAGTATGTAATGTTTAATGTTTAAACTTGTACAATTTAATTTTGATATGGTACATGTTTCCAGCTAGAGGTGTGTTAGTTAAAACCAAGAAAACCCATCAAGTTTGTGAAAACGTCCCATTAGAAATCACTTTAAAATTTATGAGGTTGGTAACACAGTCACAACAAGCATCAAACTCCTATGTCCAATAGAGAAGGGTTCGATGGCCCAAAAGACATGAAAAACTTAGTATTCATCCAACCAAATAATGAAATAGTAAATTAACATGCAACATCAAGCTATCAACTATAAATGTCTATCGAATAATTATGGTGATCATGATCTTATTATAAATAGGTTAGACCAGATAGTTCACCGCCAACATGCCATATTTCACCTCAATAAAATGTGCTACCAGTGGATGCGTTACAAAGTTACTCCAATAGCTTTGGGATAATGATGTGGATTTCTGATTCCGCTCTTTTGAGGAACAATGCTGAAATGGTCATTTCAATACAAATACTCTCTGAGCCAAACTTTTTCTACATGAACTACACACATGATACTAATTAAACCTAAAGTGTATCGTAGATGAGTACATCTCTCTGTTGAGTTGAATTTGACAATTTAATCAACAAACACACAATTTTTTAGGTATATTCTTATGGATGTCAATGTTATATATATATGTATGTATGTATGTATGTATAAGATAATGTGTAAAAAGAATAAAAAAGAATGTCCATTGGATGTAGCTTGGGTGGTTAGGAGGAATGATTGTTACCCTCCCCACCCAGGTTCAATTCCTTGTTAGTGACATGTTGTGCCCTTAAATGGGTCTATAAGATGCTCTTGTTGTTGAGCCCCCAATATTCCAAAAATACTCGGCCTCTCTATGTTCTCTCGCGGATATCAGGGGGGTTTTCCGTGGACGTAGCAAGCACCGATATTTGGTGCTGTGAACCACATGCAAAAAAAAAGAATAAAAGAAATAAAGTTAAGGGAATAAATTAAAAAGAATAAAACGTATTATTCATAAAGCAAAAGGCACTAATTTATTAAGAGTCGCGACTCTTATATCCAATGTACCCAAAGTTGATTATATAAGGCAGGACTTTGTAAAATGTAATAATAATCTATCAATCTAATTCCATATATATATATGGGTCATCTACCGGTTATCGTCCAACATCGTCTGTCCCATCCAGAACATTCATCGTCGTTTCTTTATTGCTGTCCATCCGCCATTCCTTCCATCGTATTTTCTCACTGTCCACCAACATTCAACCACACATTCACTATTGTCATTCTCTACACTCACCACCGATACTCACTATACAACTTTTTGTAATCGAATGTGATGCCTCTGGTTTGGGATCAGAGTAGTCTTGATGCAAGATGGACACCCAATAACACTTGAAAGTAGGAAACTAAAAAAAAGGGAGTGCTTACAATCTACTTACAACAAGGAAATGCTTGCCATCATGCATGCATTAACAAAATGGTGACGATATCTCTTGGGAAGCAAGTTTTTGATACGTACAAATCATAATAGTCTCCAATACTTGTTACAACAAAAAACATTGACAACAAAACAAGAGAAATGGATAGAGAAAATTGCCACTTTTGATATGCATATACTACACAAAAAAGGAAAATACAATATAGTGGCTGATGCCCTTTCACGAAAAGACGAAGAAACACAAGTTTTTGCAGTATCAATGGAAATTCTCGAGTTAACAAAATCTGAACCGATTATGCCAAAAACCCAGAGCCCTGTTCCATAATCAAGGATTTGAATCAATACCCCAAGTTTGAGTGGAAGAATGATGTCTTATGGTACAAAGGAAGAATTTATTTAAATCCCAATTCAATATTTAAATCCAAGGTTCTTCAAGAATCTCATGATTGTCTAGCTGCAGGTCATGTCGGATTTTTGGAAGGGGATGAATGCAAATATTTAGAAATATCTAGCATAATGTGACGTTTGTCAAAAGAACAAAAGTGAAAATGTATTAACCCCTGTGTTACTCCATCCATTACACATTTCTAACAAAAAATGGGAAGATATTTCAATGGATTTCATTGAAGGATTTCCTATATCAGAAGGAAAAGATAAAATATTAGTGGTAGTGGATAGAATAACCAAGTATGCACACTTTATTGGAGTAAGGAAAACAAATTTTGTAAAACAAACAACTGAAGTCTTCTATAAAAATGTTTATAAGCTACACGGGTTTCTCAAAGTCATTGTGAGTAATAGAGATGCCAAGTTTAAAGGGAATTTCTAGAGAGAATCTTTCAAATAAATCGAGACTTCTCTTAATATGAGTTCAACTTACCATCCTCAAAGAGATGGCCAAACAAGAGTTTTCAACATATGCTTAGAAACCTACCTTCGTTGTTTTCTCACTGACAAACAAAACAAATGGTTTCAATGGTTGCACCTTGATGAGTGGTGGTATAATTCCACATATCACACATCTGTAAAAATGACACCATTCCAAGCTCTTTATGGATATGAACCCCTGACTCGGAAAGAGTTATCCCAAGTCAAACAAAATTTGCATCAGTAAAAGATCATTTAGATGGAAGGCATAATTTTTTTCAATTACTTAAGGAAAACTTAGCAGTTGTAAGGAACCGAATGAAGCAACAAGCTGACCAAAATCGAACAGAAAGATAATTTGAAGTTGGAGAATGCATATTTGTAATACTTCAACCTTATAAACAATTATCTCTTAAACAAGAAGGCTCCAAAGTTTTATGGACCATATCAAATTAATAGGAAAATCGATCACTTTTGTAGGGGCTAGTCGGCCCCACCGACTAGACCCATGAGTTGACTGTTGTAGTCGGTTAGGAAATTCGATCGAATATTAAGTTAGAGTTGACCGATTGAACAATTAGGAAATGTAACCGATTGGTAACTATACATCACACACACACACATGATTATGTAATGGAAAGATATAAGTTGTCATGAATATAACAAATTGCATTGACAGTTCTCTCACCTCTTATGTATGTCTATCTGTATGTCTATGTGTTCTTTGATGGTATGCTATAGTATGTATTGCTATGTGCCAGGATCTACTGGTAACGTTCCTGTACTTTCCCTCAGACTATAACATTGGTTCAATTGCGGGTAGTTTTGAACTTGGGAATGCATAGCAAAAAGGCACATAGATGTTAACCTTGGAAGACATACGCGAATGGTGGGAGCGTAAAATTACCAACTATATAAAAAATTATGCACGAACAAATTGACTGATGCTAGCAGAAGCACACACTTATTTCTTCTCAGAGACACACAAATGATTGTTGGAAGCCATTCCATAAGCACTCTACGAATATATCAATCAATCTAATGCATAGACTCACTCCCGTTGAGCAATTGATGCACAAAATCATAAATGGAGGGAGAACAAACCTTAATGAGTGGTTTGAGAAGATTGTGCGAGACTATATTTAAGAGCAAGTGATTGAAGATAGAGAGTCAATCCAAACAATCGAAAACAAATTTTATACAGAACTTCACACAAGGTTTCTTTGCACTGTCCCTTCCTTACTTCACAAGTTCCTTTTAGACAAGGGAGATGATGACATCATTGAGTACCAACCCCTTTTGAAAAATCATGCACCAAATTCTAAATGGCAAGAGAAACAAGACAAGTGGGAATGATTTTGGGAATCTAACTACAAAGACACCAGAGAAGGTTGAGAGTGCTTCTTGAAAAAATGAGCATAGAAAAAATTATGTACTCCATTGACCGCGAGTAAGTCAGGCTGGCGTTTGGGGGTTGGATGATCCGTGAGATGATATAAGTCGATTTTGAAGTCGAAGTTGAAGCAAACCCAAGTAAAAAATGTTAGAAGTCAAGAGGAAGATAACTAAATCAAGTGCAAAGTCTACATGTCGGACGCAGACCCATAAACCCTTAGTGGATATACAAAAACTAGAGTGGGACAAGAGACAAAAGAGGCAAGAAGAGTTGTGAAATGAGAGGGATCCTAGGAAATCTCATAGAAAACCTACCCAAGAGAGACAAATCATTGGAGAATCCCTTGAGAGTGCCTTGATAGCTCATGGGAGGAGTAGAAGCTTGTAATTGAGTATGGTAGTCATTGGCGCTCAACAAGTAATTGACAAAGTCGATATGGAGATCAATGACTCAAGCCCAACGATTCAACTTTCCCCCACAAGAAGTCCCAGTCCATGTATTGCAGACTTTCTCCAACAAAGACTTCACGTGGATACACAATCACCAAGGGTGTGGTATTGATATGATAATGATGGTCATATAAGAGACACAATGCTCATCAAAGCACAAGAGAACACTGAAAATCAACTAGAATATATACTACTTCACATAAGAGTCCTCACAAACTCCACCCCCTTGTCAAATCTAGTTTTAGAAGATTCTAACTCAACAGACAGTGAAAACGAATCGACACGACCCTTCAGAGGAGGATTCGTTGAATATATAGACAAATCTTGTCAGACATTTTCTCCAACTCCAAGCAACAAACTTGTGCAGTTAGAAATTAAACACATTACACCTAAAGACCAATAGAAAATTGTACTAGTCAAGTCGAATATGTCAACTTCAACTCAAGAAAACAGTTTGACTTCTCAGTTGACTTCGACCCAAAATCTTGCAATAGTTCCAGCCTCGATAAAATCCAAGAAAGTAACAATGGGGCTCAACCGCATCTCGATCTATGAAGGTGACAAGGATCCCAAACGACATTGGTTCGTTTGTGAGAATATCTCGGACACAACAAACACAACTGATCAGGATAAACAAATGGCACAATTTGGTGCCATGATCTGAGCCAGAGCTCTTACTCGGTTTATAAAGCAAACTTTCCTCACATTCTTTAAAACGTAAGACATCAGTCACCTTGCATCTCAAAATTGAAATAAATCGAGTAGAATCAGGGAAAAAGTGTCTGTGAGTATGATAAAAGGTTCAAAGACCTTTCGAGTCGAATTCCCTATGAAATTGTTGAGAAACGACTTGTACAATGGTACATCGTAGGCTTGCTACAAAATATCAGAGTACCACTACGCATGTATGACCTCCAGACATGTGAAGAGGTACTGAAAAAATCTCTACTAATAGAAATGGATTATGAAGGTGCTTCAACTTCATAAGTCATTGAAAAACGACTAGAAGAAAAAATTGCAGAATTACAACAATCAATTAAAAACACATCGATCTCTCACAATGAACTATGGTGCACAATCTGTTCTAGCGAAGTCCATACAAAATATTATTGTAAATTTGGCGATGCACTAGATCCAATAGTCCATCGGATTCAGATTGAAACATTCTGTGATATATGTGAAGGTGTAACAAATCATGCTACAAGGGACCACCCTCACAATCTAAGAAATGTGCGTCCAAAGTGGTGTCATATATGTGAAGAAATCAATCCTCAACTCAAGAATGTCGGCAGTACAAGAAAAACTGAACAAACATTCACTTAGTGTATCACACACAAACGATCGATCGGAATGTTGACCAAGGTGGAAACGATTATAGAGGTCAATGCCATGGAGGCTATCAAGGCTGAGGATGAGGAGGACAAGGAAATTTTGGTAGAGGACAAGGTCGTGGATGCTACTACTGCTTCAAATGTTGGAAATATGACTACATTAGCCCAAATTTACCAATCAAAGACATAACTGATCTCAAGTTTTGTAACATTTGTGGAGTGGGAGACCACTCTCTCGAAGACTATCCAATCGTGTTAAAAAAAGTAATGAATAAAAGAAATGTAAATCTCTTGCACACAGTGCCAAAACATGATATTTTGAATTCAAAGAACCTCCATGTAGTAACACGCTCGTGAGTTGGAGAAGACATTTATCCATAACTACCAAGTCAACAGAGGAGAGGCCGACACACATATACCAACCTGGAACATGAAGAAAAACTAATGAGGGAATCAATGAAATTCTTTAGAAATATCGACCAGGACAAAGAAGCAAGGGAGGACATGCAAATATTTTAGAAATTTCACTAGATGAATTCCTGCAATTACTGAAGAAGAAACAATTGATTAGATGCTTAATCGACTTTCTAGGCATCTTTAAAGAATATAAATAAGACCAAAGACCAATCAAAATTCTATGCCATTTATCACAGGAAAGAAAAATAAACAACTTCGACCCACAAGTCAACCTTGAAATCGACGGACAGATGATCAAACAAGTCGTAGTAGACTTCGGGTCCCAAGTAAATATCCTTCCAAGAGAAAGGTGGGTTCAACTTGGGAAACCCCTGCTTCAACCTACAATGAATTTTCTAAAGCTAGAAGATCATGGGTTCATTAAACTAATTGGAATTCTTAAAAGTGTAATACCATCCATAATGGGAATGCTGATGAGAGTCAATTTCAAAGTAATCAATCTGGTCGAAGTTATTCCCACCTACCATGCATTAGTTGGATGACCTTGGGTCCAGAACAGTAGGGCCACAATATCCCTTGAGAGAGATATGATCAAATTTAAAGGTCGTGGGAAAAAAATTATAATCCCCTTAGACCTAAAGGAAGGAAATCCTTAGGTCAAGACACAGGATGAAGCTCATGAAACCAAAAAACTATATCAAGTAATGAACGAGCATAAGGATAACATAAATTCCAACAGTGAAGGATAAATCTTAGTCGGGTTTCCATTGTTAATAGGTCAAAAATCGTATATGGAACTATACAATTGGAAAATGGAAAACTATGAAGCAAAATCCAAAGAGTGCTGGTCGATAGAAGAGATACCAATCAAGTGATACAAATCATGATTCTCAGTAAAAGAATTACCTATCGCGGTCGAAAGAAATCTCAAGTAGACACCAACACTAATCCCAATGCACTCATAAACAAGGTAACCCCTGTGGTTCAGTGAAAAGAACTATCCATCGATACATGTTGACGAGGTTTCCAGTTCAGTTGTCTTAGCACCATAAGTCACCTCTGGATTGCTGCAGAGGTAAGCCTAGTACCCATCAGTTTTATGTGACAATGAATAAATTTAAGGGTGGTCTAATGGATGTAGACTCAGGATAATATCGCTTTAAACTTAGAAAACTGGATTGGCATGCACAGTTAAGTGAGGTCTTGATCTAACTTCAGTTAGTAGGTTGTAGTAAAGGGTGAGTAGGGGGAAGAACTGCTGAGGAAAAGTAGAGGTCCGTTATGGACATCGGGTATTCCAATAGCCTAAGGAGGAAAAGATTCGAATACAAGATCCTCTTGAACCCAAAGCTTTAGGTAATTGAAAACGTCATAATAATATTGCAATCAAACATACATTACAATACAATCACAACAATTCGACTGGATCACCCATGCCCGAGTCTTCAATGTCAGAAGCAAAAGAGATGATAAGAAAGATGACTGTCATTAAACAAGAAGTCTCAAATGGCCACACATAACCAAAGAACCAGAGGCTTCATTAAAACTTTACAATACGAGAGCTTAGCTCAACCATTGACCACAACAAAATACAAAAACTGAGTATATATACTCAAAACTGTTGCAACTACCAGGAGCGTGATCGGACCCCTGCATTCAAATCTTCTAGTTAGCGCCCACCCTGTCAAACTGTGTGGGCATTCTTCTGTCAGACGCGAGCTCAGATCAACATGGGTGTTGCAGGAAAATATGCTCACAAGAGTATCACGGGCTGACAGTTCAGTCCCCACGACCGAACCTTCCATACCTTCCATTTATGGAGTGAGACGAGGTTTCAACCACCACTCCTTTTTTCATTAACTTTCTTCATCAGAATCAGGACGGGACTTAACGTCCAAGGATCTACCATGCACTGCTAGTGTCCCTTCGATTCAAATCGACACCTTGAAACCATGATTGTCTCGGTCTCTAAATCACAAGGGCATCTTCGGCTTCTGGTGCAGGTCTCATGAAATTCACACTCTTTCTTTTTCTCTCCCAAAGCTCCCGGTGCCAACATCTCCTTCACCGCATTTTTCCTCCATATGACCTCAGGTTGTGACGATGGACCCAACTCCTGGGTGCATCACGATTTCGCATTTCGGGGGCCTTCACATCACTTGACTACAAACTCCCGATACCCGATATTGCAAAATTACCCTTCTTCAGATTGACGGTCGGATCTGCTATGCATCAGATAGCCACGATTGCTCCAAAAACTCCCGAAATTCACTTCCGCGAACCATCAGATCGGCTGCCACATGTCCCTATAAGATCCACGGCCATATCATATCGAGATTTCGCGTCTCGGGAAGTTGAAAGGCTACTTACCCCCCTTCTCCCGATTTTCGATTTCACGCTCACCTCAGATCGACGGTCCATGTATTTCCTCGATCCAATGGTCTAGATCATATTAGGAGTTTGCACCTCGCGAGTCCTAATAAATTTTCCTTTGCACTTTCCTGACTTGCAAAACCATGAAATCGCTGATTTTGCGCCACGTGTTCTTCTGAATTAAACAATCTAGATGATTTCGGGTGGTTGGACCTCTGTCTGACGTTAAACTTCATGTAACTTTATGATCCTGATCACACGCGGACTACAAATCTAAACTTCGAATGGAATCTTCTCTGTCGAAAACTGAACTTACTCGCTTGCTTGATTTGATTCCATATTAGGCCACTCTAAGTGTTGCGCTTTCTGCTCATGGCTGCAACTTACGACCCTTGATAATTTTATGCGATAACTTTTGACCAAGGGGTCAAAAACACATCCTTCAACTAGATTTTGAAGGTGTTTGAGTTGTTTAGACCTCAAACATTTTCATTCTTCCTGTGGAAATCACGGGCATAATGCCACATGATTTACACCACAATTCTCCTGAGGGTAAACCTTAATTACTGCTTGAGTCCTATGAAGTAGGATGCAAATTTGTGTGTTAACATATAGGCTCCATGGGGGATAGATACCTCCCCGTGAGGCTCTAAGAACTCCTTTTGTAGTTTTAGTGCCTTAGTTGTTGGGTTATGGAGTCTGGCTCAAAACATTTCACTGAAGGCCGACATGTACACTATTCTACTTATAAAAAGAAAACAAACACACATGCTCCAGAAGGAGCTTATTTATGTACAAAGCCTAAGTTAACTGACCTTTTTTACATAGTGCTAGGTGAAAGCAAGCTTCCACCATAGCCATTCAAGTAACTTCCTAACTAGTAGCTCCTTCACTCTGTCTGTGATTAGTAACAGATGATGCAACCGTGACAGTAGAGTGATTACATCCTTCAACTTTTCTCCTAACGCTGAGGTTAGGATAAAGCTGAGCGGCTTCAAAACATGAAGGAAATACAACTCCATTTATTCCTTCATAGGCTCATAGTCCAAGTCACAAACTCTAGAAAATTTATAACAGGCAGCCTACTCTGTCACACAGCTGCTCACACATGGATGAATACCTCTAGTAGGCACAAGTGGATGAGAGGATGATGCAGGTTGACTGACCTCAGACGATGGATGCTCACTTATAGGCTCTGGACAAGAGATAAACTACCCCTCCTGCTGCTCCTTTTCTTATTTGTATGCTCTGAAAACATCTGTTAGTTGAGAGCAAGAAGTCTTTTCATGTGTATCCAAGGATGGCTCTTTCCCTCTATCATGTTTCTCTTGGTAGGATCTTTCACTTTCATAAGAAGATTAGCAGCCTATGCTTTCTTCTTATGAATACTCTTCAGGGGTAGGTGAGTGCATAACTCTTTTATCTTGCAAAGAGAAAAGAAAAATATCTTGATTCTTTTCTTCAACCACTTCTTCTTTTAAATCCGAGACAATAAGTGTACTAGGGGCGAACAATAATGCATCCATAGTGATGCCATAATCAATGCTATCATTAATCATATCTGGAAGGAGTTCTTCTTGGGAAATAGAGAGAGACAAATTTTCATCTGTATTTGCAAAATACTCACTTTTATCCTTGCTTTCCCTCTCAATCAGATCTTCACCAGACTCATCACACGAGGAACACTCTATCATCTGTAGAATGTGGAGTGCAAACCTCTTACAACAATCATAAAAAAAAAGATGAGCYRGGTAAATCTTCCTGTAATACGAATTAAAAGCATCRTGAAAATCCTTCAAAGAATGGATAYTAGMAGCATGGAGAGATTGACACCATTCATGAGCACMTTCCTCTAAAGAAAATTTGAACATATTGATCAAGGCATCCTCGTGAAAGATGCCATGTTCAAGAATGCACATATGAAATTTTAATAAGTGCTCACCGAGATGGTCATGCTTTCTTCCTCTTAATCTCAGAAGATAWTTATCCCATTCATTTATAACCGACACTGGGTGCGKATATCCAGYGATAGCTGAGAATTTGAATGGGGAAAACCTCTTGGCTAAGATTTTGTCCATTTCGAACCAGTGGAGTCGCCAATCGATTCTTTAATCGTGGAGTCACCAGGTGAAAAATATGCAGTAAGAGTGTGTCTGATATTTTTTCACCATCAAAGACCAGGTCTGATCATTGTGTTCTCCCAAGGGCTACTAGGTGTAGCCAGAAGAATCCATAGTGAAACAATGGAGTTGAGACAGTGGAGTCGCCTCAGTGGAGTCGCCACGTGCAAGTGCAATCTTCAAAGGTTCTGATTTCTGATGCACCTTCAGAATCAAAAGTTCGTTGTCATTCTACCCAGGGAAAATCTTCAATTCGTCCTTGACAATGATGCCATAAATGTTATCACCAGAAGTCACCTCTGGATTGTTGCAGAGGTAAGCCCAGTACCCATCAGTTTTATGTCCCAATGGATAAATTTAAGGGTGTTCTAATGGATGTAGACTCGGGATAATATCGCTTTAAACTCATAATACTAGACTGGCCTGCACAGTTAAGTGAGGTCTCGATCTAACTTCAGTTAGTAGGTTGTAGTAAAGGGTGAGTAGGGGAAGAACTGGTGAGGAAAAGTAAAGGTCTACTATGGACATTAGGTCTTCTAGCAGCCTAAGGAGGAAAAGCTTCGAATACAAGATCCTCTTGAACCCGAAGCTTCAGGAAATTGAAAATGTCATAATAATATTGCAATGAAACATACGTTACAATATAGTCACAACAACTTGACTAGATCACCCATGCCCGAGTCTTCAATGCCAGAAGAAAAAGAGATGCTAATAAAGCTGTCTATCATTAAATAAGAAGTCTCAAATGGCCACGCATAACTAGAGAACTAGAGGTTTCATTAAAACTTTACAATACGAGATCTTAGCTCAACCATAAACCACAAAAAAATATCAAAACTGAGTATATATACTCAAAACTGTTGCAACTACCAGGAGCGTGACCAGACCCTTGCATTCAAGGCTTCTAGTTGGTGCCCGCTCTTTAAGACTGTGTGGAAGTCTTCTGTCAGACGCGAGCTCAGATCAACATGGGTGTTGCAGGAAAATCTTCTCGCAGGAGTACCACAGGCTGACAGTTCAGTTCCCACGACTGGACCTTCCATACCTTCCATTTATGGAGTGAGCCGAGGTTTCAACCACCACTCCTTTTTTCATTAAATTTCTTCATCTGGATCAGGATGAGACTTAACATCCAAGGATCTACCATGCACTGCTAGCGGCCCTTCGAGTCAACCCAACACCTCTAAACCATGATGGTCTCAGTCTCTAACTCACACAGACATCTCCGACTTCTGGTGCAGGTCTCATGAAATTCACACTCTTTCTTTCGCGCTCCCAAAGATGCTGGTGCCAACGTCTCCTTTACCGCATTTTTCCTCCATATGACCTCGACTGTGACCATGGGACCAACTCCTGGGTGCATCGTGATTTCACGTTTCGGGGGCCTTCACATCACTTGACTACAAACTCTCGATACTCGATATTGTGAAATTTCCCTTATTCAAATCGATGGTCAGATCTGCTATGCATTCGACGACCATGATAGCTCCCAAAACTCCCGAAATTTACTTTCGTGAACCATCAGATCGGCTACCACCTATCCCTATAAGATCCACAGTCCAGATCATATCGACATTTAGCATCTCGGGAAGTTGAAAGGCTACTCACCCCCCTTCTCTCAATTTTCAATTTCGCGCTCACCTTAGATCGACGGTCCACGGCTTTCCTCAATCCAATGACCTAGATCATATCGGGAGTTTGGACCTCACGAGTCCTAATAACTTTCCCTCTGCACTTTCCCAACTCGTGAAACTATGAAATCGTTGATCTTGTGCCACGTGTCCTTCTGAATTGAATGATCCAGATGATTTCGGGTGATTGGACCTCTGTCCGACGTTAAAATTTGTGTAACTTTATGATATTGATTGCCTGAGGACCGCAAATCTGAACTTCGAATGGAATCTCCTCCGTAAAAAACTGAACTTTCTCGCTCGCTTGATTTAAGTCCATATTAGGCCACTCTAAGTGTTTCTCTTTCTGCTCATGGCTGGGACCTGTGCCCCTGGATAATTTTATGCGATAAATTTTGACCAAGGGGTCGAAAACACATCCTTCAATTGGATTTTGAGGGTGTTTGAGTTTTTCAGACCTCAAACATTTTCATTCTTCCTATGGAAATCATGGGCATAATACCACATGATTTACACCACATTGATCCCGAGGGTAAACCTTAATTACTGCTTGAGTCCTATGAAGTAGGCTACAAATTCATGTGTTAACAAGTTGAATAATAGGGGAGAGTACAAAGTCTAGTCGAATCCTTCATAGACCAAGCAACCCGATGGTGGGAGACACATGCGCCTTGACAACAAATATGGAATACTTCCACCCTTTACTTTTTTGAAAGATTTGGTGGGAAAAAACCATCATCAATTTTTGACATCTCGACTTTTAAACCTGGGTTCGACCCAGTCACTTACATCCAACAATGCTAGAAGGAACGAAGGAAAGCAGGATACTGAGACGAGAGAGTGTGGCTACGTATGTTTGCAAATACATTGGATGATATATCACACAAACGGTATAAAATTGAAGAAGCATGTGGGCATACATTTGGTTGGAATGAAATCAAAAACAATTTTCTCTAAGATTTTGAATTCAGACTTGAAGAAGCACTGTTGCATGAAGCAACAAGAGAGATAAAAAATTTCTTACAAAAACCAAGTCCCTATGAGATTTAGGAAAAATGAAAAGCTAAAGTCGACGTGGGCTTGACTTTGGCTTGTAACTTAGTCTCGACACACAGTCCAAATAATGTCATAGCTCATCAAATAGATATGGAAAACATAAGTTTTCCATGGCAGAGTTTTCGATGGAAGAAAAGCCACCCATGTGTTCAAAACTACGCAAAAACGATCTACTCTGTGACCAAGGAAGAGAAAGAAGAAAAATAAGATATGGAAAATCCTGACTTCCCATCAAGCTATAATAAAGTCGTGGAAGGTGAACACCAATTGGATGAATCAAAATCACATGAATGGATGGATACAAAAATTAAGACAAGAGAATTCAACATCTCAATAGATGGTCAACCAAAAATGGCTAGAATAGGTGACTATTGGTCCGACAAGAAAACTATGGAAATAGTCAACTTATTGAAAGAATATCAAGATGTCTTTTCACATGACTACAAAGACCTCAAAGGATTAGTACAAGATATGGGGGAGATAAAAATCGACCTCATCCTAGGGGAAAACCTATTAAAAAATGACTATACAAATTGGCACATATATACAAGCCCACTGTCCAAAAGGAAATTGAAGCAATGGTAGCTGCTAGCATTATATATTCGATCGACAAATTAGAATGGGAAATTCCAATCGTCATGCAACCCAAGAAGCTCTACCCAAAGAAGTTGAGAATCTATTTCGAATTTTGAGGATTAAATTAACTCACAGTAACTGATCCATTCCCAACGATACATGAAGAGATTATCAATAAAGTAGCGATACATGAATGTTCTTCATTCATCGATGGCTTCTCTGGATACAATCAAGTACCCATAACAACAAAAGATCGAGAAAAAACTATATTTGTTTCCGAGTTTGGATCTTTTGCATATAGAGTAATTCCATTTAGCCTAAAAAATGCCCCACCAGTCTTTTCCACAATAGTAGTCAAGGAATTTCAAGAGTATATTTATAAAACAATGGTTGCATATTTTGATGATTGGACTATCTACATCCTATTGCAATACCACATCCAAAGTTTAATAATGATGTTGGATAGATGTAGGCAGATTCACTTGTCATTAAAAACAAAAAAATACATATTTGCCACACTTATAGGCATACTATTGGGCCACATTCTATGCAAGGATGGAATTAAAGTCGACATGAATAAGATCAAGTTTATTCTTGATTTGAAGCAACAAGTTAACCAAAAGCAAATCAAAATATTCCTTAGACACTCTGGATATTACGAAAAGTTTATCCGACACTACTTTGACATCACTTTCCCAATCAATGAGATTTTAAAGAAAGAAGTTGAGTTCCTCTAGAGCTAGGAATGTGAAAAATATTTTGACTTACTATAAGTCGATGCATCCAATGTCACTGTCGGCTCGGTTTTAGCCCAACCATATACCAGTCGAAAATTTAATAAAGCAGAAAGGAATTACTCGACGATGGAACATGAAGCTTTAGCAATGATTTTTTCCCTACAAAAATTTCCGCACTATCTATTAACAAATCCCTTTATATTTTTCACAGACCATCGGGTGCTGAAATATCTAGTGAACAAACCGGTCCATTAAGAGAAAATTTGTCAATGGCTATTACTCTTTCAAGAATTCGACTTCGAAGTAGTAGTCCAACCAGGAAAGAAGAACATTAACCCAAATCATCTATCTTGACTTGAGACAGGAGAAGACCTGACAAGAATGGATGATGATTTGTTGGATGTGAACTTATTTAGGGTTGAAGCAACTCCCAAAGAACTAGAAGAAATTTAAAATTATTTAGAAGAAGGGAAGGACCCTGATGATCTCCCAGATAAAAAATGAAATATTCTAGCAATGAAAGCTGCTCCATTCACTCTCATGAATGAATACCTATACAAGCTAGGACTTGATAATATTCTGCGAAGATGTGCATTAAAACATGAATGTGAAGACATCATTAATGAGGCACACACAAGGCCAACAAGAGGTCACTTTCAAGCTGACACAATGGACATGAAAATCATTTAACCTGGCCTTTGGTGGCCGAACTTACACAAATACTGTCGAGAACAGATAAAGAAATGTGACAAGTGTCAGAGGACAGACTGACCATTATGGAAAAATGAAATGCCTTTATATTCGGTAAACCCTAGTTTACTATTTGACATCTGGGCCATTGATTTTGTCATCCCATTCCCAAGAAGAGAAAAAATGCCTGGAGAAAAATACATCATTACATCTGTCGAATACTTAACCAAATGGATAGAAGCATAACCAGTGGAGAATTGCACAAAGAAAACAACTGAAAATTTCATTTACAAAAACATAGTAACCAAATTTGGCTGCCCTTTGAAAATAATTAATGATCAAGGAAATCACTTCATCAATAACATAATTGAAGTATTGCTTACGAAATTCATGATCAAACATAGAAAGGCAACTGCATATCATTCTCAGGCTAATGGAGCTATTTAATCATTTAACAAGACATTACACAAAAGGATTAATAAAAATATGTGGACTTGACATATATGATTGGGATGATAAAGCTCCAACAATACTGTGGGCCTATAGAACAACGTACAAAATATTGACTGGCTAGATGCCCTTCAAATTAGTCTATGATCACGAAGCAATAATCCCATTACACTTCTGTGCTAACGCAGGTCAGATAGCCTCCATCTTGGAATTGGACCATGTGCTTAATACAAGACAACACTTCTATCAACTAAACCGATTAGAAGAAGAAAGGATGTCGGCGCAACAAAATCAATAAATTCAAAGGTGTCAACATAAATCTTGGCATGATCAACACTTTAAAAAGAAGGATATCAATGATGGAGAATTGGTACTATTATACAACAGTCGGGTAAAAGGAAAACCAAGGAAGCTAGAAACTGCATGGTTGGGTATGTATGTGATCGAGGACATCCTACCATCAAAAGTAGTACAATTAAAAACACTACAAGGGAACCCCTTCAACAAATTAGTCAATGGGGCATGTTTGAAAATATATCACACATAACAATTTAAAGTCTTACTGGTGAAAACGTCTTTGGGGGCGCCAATAGGACTCGACTAGGTTGAAAACCTTTCAGGGTGGCCTAAGTCGAAAGTGAAAGAACAAATAGAGAAAAATAAAAAAATAAAATAAGGACAACACAAAGAAATAAAAGTAAAAGCAAGCTTAAGAACAAACAAATCAAGAAATCAAAATTAAGAAAGCAATAAACAAGTCAGTTACCATAACTAGGTATAAAAACCGGTTGAGAAATATGAAATACATGACCAAATCACACTATCAATGCATTCATTCACGCCAAAATACTTGAATATGAGAAGAGAACAAAGTCCCTGGTCAATAATCAGAGCGGAAACACAAAAATCAAGAGCAAGTTCTGTACCCAGACAATATTTGTGCCATTACTTGAACAAGCGTACCAATTGATCGATTGAAAGAGAAGAACATAATCCAACTAAACAAAACTCTCTCTGTCTCTCTCTCTCTCTCTCTCTCTCTCTCACACACACACACACACACACACACACACACACACACACACACACACACACACACACACACACACACACATTATTATTTTTTTTTCCTCGGAAAAATTCGTAATTTCATTTTATAGTGACAAAAGTACATTCTCAGATATATACATGCCATCTATAATAGCCTTATATATTATCATATATAGGAAAATACCATAATTGTTAAAGTAGAAAATTATCATAACACAACAATAGAAGCATTACTTATCGAATTGTTACACCCGGTGTCCCCAACTATCATTTAGTTTATACACTATCCACATCAAAATAAAGATTAACAGATTGACTGTCATAAAGACTATACCCATACAAAGATTTCCATATAAAAAACACCAAAAATAGCTCTCGGCTGAAGATTATATTTAAAAAAATCGGGTCTTCTTGAAAAGGCCTGTGGTAGAAACCGTGGATGCCCACTGCAGATTGTTCTTCAATATGCCATCGACCAAACTCTAGTTGCGAGGCTTCTTTGGAAAGCCAGTCCACCCACTGATTCTGCTCCCTGTAAATATGAGTAAAGGAGATAGAGTAAAAACCACGACGATCCTAAAAAATTCCTCATAAATTGACACAAGAAAAGTAATGTAACATCTTTGAACTCCATTTTCCTAGTTGATGATAAGCATAGAGTCACCGAAAACCTGTAAAGTTTTGCATCCCTTTTCCACAACAAATAGTAACAATGGATTTAAAGCTAAGAGCTTAGCATAATTATTTGTCCCAGACCCTAAACCAGACTTGAGAAGAAAGTGATGTGTAGTGGAAATATATAGACAACCCCCCCCAATAGATAGATGATCCTCAGAGGCAACCCCATGGAAAAAATCCCACGACCTTGCCACAACAATGATTTCCTCCCTAATAGAATGTGTAATGCCAATCCCCACTCTTCCTAAATTTTTATAAAAATCAAGGATACCAAGACTGTTTGTTGCCACTTGTAAAGTCGAGGTAACCTCATCTCGAAAAATTGAATTATTCTATGCCATCCAAATTCCCCATGTAATTATGAAAGGAAATGCCTAGGACACGTAGTTCCCCCTCGCATCTAACCAGTCTTTCAAAGCTTCATCAAAAGAATTGCCCTGCCATTGCCCCAGATATTTGGAAATGATTAGTGAATCGACCCAAATACCCTTGGATAAAGTACACCGCATAAAGAGATGATCCACTATATCATCTTCTCTTTTGCAAAGCGAACACCAACCAGATCCATTGAAATGTTTCTTTTGTAAATGATCACAAGTTGGCAGTTTATTTTCCAAAATTGACCAAACCAAAATTTTTCCTTTTGCTGGACAACGTTGTTTCCAAATTTTCTTCCACCACCAAATTGTTTCCCTCTGATGTAAATCTATGCTAAGTTGTAGATATCCCTCTTTTGGAGTATATTCCAAGCCCGAGTCACCATCCTAGAGAAGCTCATCCTCCCGACCAGTCAAACATATATTGGCTCTCCTAAGTGCCCAAATATACCTATCCCATTGAGTTTGTTCATCCCCAGTGAGACCTAGCATCTACCCATTTTTCCATCCTTGTTGCCAGATATTGGATGTGGTTGGGTCCCCAAATTGTGCTAGATAAAAAAATCCCCCATGCTCCAGCTGAGATCGTATTCCATCATTAAGAAGATGTGCTTGATTACTACTAGCCCACGGGTCCAAACCAATCTGGACAAAATTTCCTAAGCCAATCCTCCAGACCAAACCATTTCTGATCAAGTCAAAAGCCTCAATGACTTCTTTCCAAATAATAGAGATTCCTGACACAATTTTGATTAGGTTCCGAATCCACTAAAGATTTGAAAGAGAAGCAATATATTTCTGTTGTATAAATCTAGTCCAGAGGCTCTAAGAAGTGATGAATCTCCATGAACACATAGTTGCAAAGGATTTGGAATATATATATATATATATATATATATATATATATATATATATATATATATATATATTTTAATTCCCATNAATATATATATATATATATATATATATATATATATATATATATATATATATATATATATATATATATATTTTAATTCCCATCCCCCTAATGCTTTCAGGACCACAATTTTATCCCATCGGACCCATGGCAACACCTGCTTGTCCTTATTTCCCCTCTAAACATAGGAAAAACAAATTTTCCTTACTTTTTCCAGAATGCCCTTTGGAATCCAAGACAAAGACATCCAACATACCGATATTGAATCCACAACCGACTTAATCAGTACAAGTCTCCATGCCCTTGAAAACCATTTGTGACTCCATACCTTTAATCTTTTTTCTATCTTCACAATAAGCCACATCCAGTCTGTCTTCCTGTAATCATTTGATTTTAACTGAAACCCGAGATATTTCAGCCGCTCCTCCAGTTCAAGCACCTGGAAGGGTAGCTGAGATAAAAAATATCTCACATCGACTGCTTCTAGTGATGTAAAGGTGATACCTGATTTCCGATCATTGATCAACATACCGGTGGCCCTTTTAGAGGGAGTGATCCCTTCAAACAATGTATCGGTATCTCACCTCGACCCATCACAAAAAATTAAAATATCATCTACAAAGAGTAAGTGAGAGATGTACAAACCAGTATAAATTTTGATCCCTTTGAAATTGCAAGAGCGTTTTGCCTCTGCAAGAGAACGACTAAGACCTTCTGTCACCAATATAAAAGGTAAGGGTGACAAGGGGCACCCCTATCATATGCCTCTATCAACATGAAAAAAAGTAGTAGCTGACCCATTAAGAAGAATATAGAAGGATACCGAAGACAAACACCCCATCACCCAATTTGTGAAATCCACCCCAAAACCAAGATGAATCAATAACATCCTAAGATAAAGCCAATTTACTTTTTTCATAAGCTTTTGAAAGATCTATTTTCACCACATCCCCTCCGAGTTTTCTATTTTTTATACTATGCAACCCTTCTTGAGCTACCCCAATTGCCTCATGTATTTTCCTTCCCTCCAAAAAACCAAATTGTTCACTAGAAATATTCCTGGAGAGAATAATTTTTAATCTTCTACTTATGACCTTTGAAATGATCTTGTAACGAAAGTTACATAAAGAGATTGGTCGAAAGTCATCAAAGAGGAGGGATTATCTGACTTTGGTATAAGGGAAATGAAGGTTGAGTTTATTGGGTCATGCATATACCCATTCACCCGAGATTCCTCAACTACCTTCAAAACATCTTGACCAATCAGATCGAAAAATACCAGGTAAAATTCAATGGGCCATCCATCCAGTCTTGGGCCTTTCCATTTTTGAAAAGAGTGGATAAATTCCAAAATTTCCTTCTTAGTGACAACTTCAATTAAACTTTGATTGTCTTCCTCCTCCACGAAATGAGGAAATAACCTAGAAACTTGAACAATTTAAGCAATAGAAGACCCTTCCCGGACCTTGAAAAGATCACGAAAGTGTTCAATACCCATGGAAACTAGACCATCAAAAGTGTTGACAACTTCACCATCCCCCTTCTTTAATTCCCAAATAGTATTAGCCATTTTCCTACCTTTGGCATAATATTGAAATGATTTTGTATTTTCATCTCCACAAGAGAGCCAAATAACACGACTCTTTAGCCTCCACAAAGATTCCTTTTCCTCCAATAAAGTTATTCACCTTTTCTCCAAATTAACCAGATTCTCCTTATCATCTTGGGTATGAAACCCCTGCTCATATCCTTCCAGCCTCTACTGAAGAGTTTGTTCAATGTGTCTAAGTTTATGTTCCTCTTTGATTTTTTTTTCATGTGCCCATGAGATCGTTGCTTGTTTGATCCTCTTTAAGTTCCCCACAAACTGTACATCCACTGGAATTTGTTGATCAAAGGAAACCAAAGTCCACATGCCCCTAACCAAAGCTTGAAAATCCGGATATGTTAACCATCCCTCAAAATATTGAAATGGACTAGGGGCTCTCCTACCTACGCTGCATAACTCCTTCACTATCAGACTATGATCAGATTCACCACCACAACTAACTCATTTTCTGACAAGGGCCGAAGACTCAATCAAACCCTCCACCAATAAGAAACGATCCAATATATTTTCCACCTCGTCATCACCAACCCTTCTATTCCATCAAGTCAGATTCAATTTTGTAGGCTCGACATCTATCAATCCATATTGATCCATCAAGTTTAAATTTTTTTTGGTTAAAGGGTTCGAAACAACCCTAGGACCGAAAACCTCCGCTATCCGTAAGGAGAAATTGAAATCACCTCCAAGAATTAAATCCCACTCACTAAACCAAGAGCATCTAGCAATGGAATTCCAATATCTTTGTCTTTCCAAGTAGGGACCATAGATATTAACAATAGTCAAAGAGCGACCCAAATGTGTTGATAAAAAGTTTAAACCAATCTCCGACTCAAAACCCCAAACACTCTCATAGTTACACTTCTTTAGTAGCCACCCAATAACCAAACCACCATAATGACCCCTAACATCCACTGCTATAAAATCCCAGCCATGCAACAAAGATTCAAGAAATGATACCACTGATTCACTGACTCCCATAGTTTCTTGAAGCAAAATAACCTCTGGTGAAACTAATTCCACCAATCTCCTTAAGGACATTTTTTTTGACGGGTTCACCAACCCACGACAATTTAAAGACAAAATTTTCATGAGATAATATCCCCTTGGGTTTGCTTTACTCTAAGTGCCCATTCGATTGAATATTGTCTCCCTGAGGCTAGATCGATCCTAGCCCGATATTGTGCCATGAAAAGGTGAGACTTTCTACCTCGACCTTTGCCAGACAAAGAAGCACGGGGAAAAGACCCCAGTCCACGCCCCCCTGTGCAACCTCCTCGCCCACTGGAAAATCCTATTTGATAATGGACCTATTTCGAAGAGTATATAAAATCCTGCTGTCATTTGAGGATGATTTAAAGGAGATCGACATGGTAACACAAAGAGTAGAATTAATACAAGGGGAGACCACATGAGAAAGGGAGGGGGATTTAAAACCATAGGACACCTCAAATATAAGGGGACCAAATACCCCTGCTTCTGCCAAAGTGGTTGATGAAACCGAGGAATAAACCAAACATGATAAAGTGGCACCATAAACCTGCTTTCCCACCAAAGTGGCTAGCAACGAGACTAAAGGAGGAGAATAACAAATCCCACTCTTGGAAATATGACAAGGGATATAATCCAGGCTCGATAGAGAAGACCCAATCAATACCTTATGAGGAGAGGTAGCAACAACACCCAAAATTCCATCCACATCCAGAGAATCAAGAATGGAAGAAAAGAAATACAAAGTGTCGTCGAGATAACACTTACCCATCAAATCCGTCACCTAGTGGTTATCCTTCGCAGCTTGAAGAACATCCTTTTTCGAATCCTCATTAATAGAGTCCGATCCTTTTTCCTCCAGGAGAGTGGTGAACCCCGAGCTTTCCTTTTCAGTATGAATGACCTCTATCGCTGCCTCAAATCCACCTTCCACCAATCTAACTTCCGAAGATGGTCTCATTTGTTTAACTGTCTGCTCATCTCCCTTATTTAAGCACGATTTTCCTTTGAAGGGTAAAGTGCAGTCCACAACCCCGTGACCATGAAAATTACACCTATGACATTTGAATGGAATACCTTCGTAGTCTAAGGTCTGAACAAAATACCTAGCCAACGCATGAATGACCAGTTCCTGAAGAAGACCTGGATGAAGGTCTAGTTGCACTAGAATCCTAGCCACCGACATATGACCTGACTCTTCAAATGACATGTGCGCTTCAATGTACCTGCCTAACTTATTCCCAATTGTGGCAAACCTGTCAGGGTTCCAAAACTGCACAGGTAGACTCGACAAATGAATCCAGATGGGATCCTCATCCACCCGCTCCTTCTTTGCATCAAAGGTAGGAGTCCACCTTTTGAGAACAATAGGCGTTCCTACCATACTCCAAACTTTCAGCAAAACCCAGTTTAGATCATCCCTGGATGAGAAAATAAAAGAAAACCAACCCCTTTCTAGAAGTCGGATGAGTGGCATATTTGAAACATCTCTAATCCAATTAGTATTCACTCATTCCTTCAAGAAGGCCATACCCAATTTTTTCCCCATAACTCTGCCAACCACTGCTTGTTCATAGAATTCCACTACCCTATCCATATCTATATCATCCCCAAAGAACAAACATTTTGTTCCTTTCCTATCATGAGCACGTTTTGGTCCTTTGCGAGAAGAAAATTTCCTACCCCCTATACCCTTCAGACCCATTGAAGGTTGTTCCGTAATCGTATTGTAGAGTAAGTGGTTTTCTAAAATTGGTTCGACTCTCTGCCCTTCTTGTCATTCGCCACATTCCCTGTAGTATCACCCACATCCTTCACCCATATGTGTGTGTGTGTGTGTAAGATAATGTGTAAAAAGAGTCCATTGGATGTAGCTTGGGTGGTTTGGAGGAATGATTGTTACCCTCCCCACCCAGGTTCAATTCCTTGTGAGTGACATGTTGTTCCCTTAAATGGGTTTATAAGATGCTCTTGTTGTTGAGCCCACAATATTCCAAAAATACTCTACATCCCTATGTTCTCTCGCGAATTTCGGGGAATTTTTCCGTGGACGTAGCGACCACTGATATCCGATGCCGTGAATCACATGAAAAAAATATAATGTGTAAAAATAATAAGATAATAAGTAAAAAGAAAAAAAAGAAAAAGTTAAAGGAATAAATTAAAAAGAATAAAACATATTATTCATAAAACAAAGGAACTTTAATTTATTAAGAGTCGTGACTCTTATATCCAATGTACCCGAAGTTGATTATATAAGGTAGGCCTTTTTAAAATGTAATAATCATCTATCAATCTAATTCCATATATATATATATATATATATCAAATCAAGTTTCTACTTTTCATCCAACTATTTGAAAGCACTGGTGGCGATTTTTTGGTGTTGTTGTTAGGTCCACTGAGATCTTCTGCTAATGATATAGACTATGAAATGGAGACTTGATGTTTGCTAATGATTTGAATTAAATTGAGACCAACACAAGATTTTTGTTTCATAGGATGGTAGCGTCGTGTATGATCATTTCGCTGCCACATAGGTTAGAGACTGACCCTAAAACTACGTGATTTGGTGAAATAAAGTTTTACAAGGCCCCAACAACATATAAGAGGACACCAGATATATATATTCATGGCTGCAATAAATCTAATTTTAGATTATTCTTGAACAAATTCTTCTGTATTCTAATTAACAAAATCTAAGTGCTTCGATTTCATATTTCTAACCATGCAAAAAATTAATGCTTCTAACCATTCATCGATATTTTCTCACTCACATGAGCACAATGTATACCAATCACATAGTGAGGGAGAAGGAAATTTTTATTGGTTCTCCATTTGTGAACCTATCGAAATTAAATATGAAATGGAATAGTGGGATTGACTTGCCTCCTTTTAATTTGCTTCGAACATAAATTCGTTGAAGGGTAAAATAGGTTTCATCAACAATATCGTAGGTAATAAAAAACTACAATAATACATGATCGTCGAATGCCTAGAAGAAATTTAGGGTTTGACTAGAAGAAAATTAGGGTTCGACTGACACTCCAAGAAATTATATTAATGTCCTTAAATGGGTCTCAAAATTACATTGAGTGGCAATGTCAATGCCGGAGCATCTTAGGCATCTGCTAAAAAGGAAAACTTACAAACAAAACAAAGGAAGAAATTCAGATAGGTAAACCCTAGACAGTGAAAATGAGAGTGATTCTGTGCAAAAGGAGATTGATCTATGGAGAAATATTCTTGTAGGGTTATGTGATCACGGATATACATCGGGTTAACAAACAAACCCAGGTATCCATGTTGCCATTCCTTCTAGGATTATCAGAGATGCCATTGCAAGGGCTCTACAACTAATTGACTTTCGATTCATTACCAGGATGTAGCATCGTGTGAGTGATATTTTCGTGATCATCAACACATTACTCTAACTCCGTATAACGTTTAATGATACTTGTCAAAACTCCATGGTGAGATGATCACAAATATGCACTCATTGATCCCAATATGTTTCATTGACCATAATAATATATGAACAAAACAATCAACACAATGCATGTCAGAGTAAAGAAATGCACATAATGGGTCTAAGGAAAAAAATCACACCGGATCAAGCATACATATGATTGATTGGCTTCTCTAAGCCCTGCATTAAAGAGAATTATTTGGTATGAGAAGCTAATTCTAAAATATGTAGGCATGTGGTGAATACCTCATTTTGGAGGATCAAGTAGATGACTATATATCAAGTATATATCAAGTATTGACAAACTTGTCATACAAACCACCCAATAGGAAAACCTAAAAATCTCTCATGGCATTGGCTTGAATGCATTAGAATTGTTCCTAGATCTCTTTCATATGAGCTTTTGGACTTATTTTTCTAGTCTCCCATATGTTATAGACAACTCTCAACGCATACAAAATCGACACTTTCTAAGAATAAATTAGCAGCCATAATAAGGAGCGCTATGGGGGCATGACCTTGCTACTCCTCTAATGGAACTTGAGGTCTATGCAACTTACAAGACAAACTACAGGATTAAGTAAAAATTTTCACAAATGTGGGGATCAATATATACACGAACAAAACAAACATGGCAATATTCTCATTCAAAAGAAAACCAAAACATATGCAAATCAACTTCAGACATGAGCTGTTCCAGATAATAAAAAAAATACAGACATAGGATTGGAATTTGATGAGACCTAAGTTGGGACATGTGTAGAAGCAAGAGGCTTCAAGGAAGGTGGAAAGCAATATTACTAATTCAGATTATACGGAGGACAACAAAAAATTGGGATTGAAGCATGTTGCTTTCTCTTCTTAACACCCATGACCTAGAAAATGCTAGGGATGCCATTAGCCTTCACATATTCATCCACTCCAATAACACCTTCAGTGTATTAAACCATGGTCTAGCTTAGTTTTGAGTTTACAGGTTCATATATGTTCTTAATGACAAAATCTAGTAAAAAAATAAGATACTATCGATTTCTTTCTGTAGGTTGTGTTCAGCTTCCAAACATTACAAATTATCCTTAAACACATGATATTTATCAAGGATATATGTCCTTTATGAAACATTCCAAATTATATATGATCCAAGACAAATTAAAGTGCATGGTTTACTTAATATCCCATCAAGCAGTCACTCGTGTAAAAATTGTGAATGTTTTGAAAGAAACGTTCCAAGTTCAAAATAAACAAATTCATGAGACATGAACTATTAAAATTGTATGTGCTGCCATACATTTAAGGGGACGATTTACTAGTCAAACTATTCATATGCACCAAACCCTCAAACAACAACTAAACTCAAAAAATGAAGCTTCAAAATTAATTATGAGTGAACATATTTGTTTTAAGCACTTTTAGGCTTGAGCCAACTAAGCATCACGTAGACACCCTAAACTGACCAACTCTTGAAAATAGGAAATGTTCCAGCAATAAGGTATTCATTATATCATACAAACTGTACATGAAATGATCTCAAACAATATACCATGGCATGTACCACTATGAACCAGACCCATTGTCATATTTGCAAACAATAATGGTTAATTCAGATTTAACATATAACCCTTGAGATCTCTAAGTTATATTGGTTGTATGCTATATTCAAACTACATGTCATGAATCTTTGTAGAAATAACAATCCAAACGTTAGATACAACCCCTAAGACATGTCGATTTGATGTAGGCTATTCAGATAGTGCAACCTACATAAAATTATCATATGAATAACAAATCGATTTGAGATTTAAAGTTCACCCTGCAAAAACAAAAAGGTCCCAGGCTTGTAGCTAAATAATGATATTGTTAGCTCATGCAAACATGGAGAAGGCAAGCTATATGAAAATATTAAACCCTAGGCTGCTTATAACAACATTAAAAGGAAAAGTTTTCAAATAGATCCAACAATTATTGTGGTAGATCTCTTGGTTCTCAATAATGTTCTGGTATGTTCTAGAGATAGATGCTACAGATCTTCTCTTAACATTAGATCCAAAATTGGATCCATCTACTGCAAAAAATTAATATATTTACATCTATATTTGTGAGATTTACATCTAACTTAATTTGGAAGGACCATAGGCATTGAGGGTTGAAACTTGGCTATGATACCATATGTTAGAACCCTAGGTTTGATAAATTTAATGTCCCGATCTAAATCAAATATATCTACCCAATTAACAAAAGAAAATTATAATTTTAGAGATACATTGATTCCAACATAGGGAACTTTAATAAAATTACTTCACCTACAGGAGCAGTGGTGAGGTACTTACCTATGGTGAATAAACCAAGATACCTGTAGTATGGGAACTGGATATTGTAGTGATACCTTGATCTTCCAACCACAACAAAGAGTGGTGGATGTCTCTCCACCCAAACATAGAACTTTCTACTTAAATCTTCAGTAGCAGGTCACCCTCGAGCCCTCAATATACTACTATCCCACTGATTCCTTAGCCTTGTCCTCTCTATAGCTCAACCAAAAGAGAGATGGGATTTTCTCCTTCTTTTCCCTCTTTATATAGAGTCCATCCATGGTAAAGAACCATATCCTTAAGATCCTTTATTTACTTCTTTATATTTTAAGGTTTCTCCGTAATTGCTATTACTTATTTTACCATTTTCTTTAATTACCCAAATATCCATAATAAGTACTTATTATGACCTTATTTAGGATAATGATTATATAATGATTTATTATTATTTATTCATATAAGTACTTATTATGACCATTTTAGGAGAATTATTATATTCCTTTTATTATTATTATTTATATATATATTTAATAATAATATGGGGAATGACGGAGTGACTACTAAGGTGACAAGATTTTGTTGAATTTTTTTTCGAGCACATGCATCAATAGGATGTATCATATATGAAAGTTACAGACATATATGTAAGTGCTTTCATATATTCTCATATATCCCAGTAGCTAACTTTTGTATATATGCACATGTATACAAAAATATTCATGCCCATATATGATGGAAGGATCTATGTGCATATATGAAACCAAAACATGGGCATGCTACTTTGAACTATTTTCAAGCTTATTAATAGGATGGATCACCATCTACATGAGAAATTTCATATATGTGTAGTATATGTGCATATATGTGAATGCGCTTCCATATAAGCACATGTGCGATGCACATTACAAAAGCATCACATATACACATATGCAAAAGTATTTTTTCATATGCACATATACACAAGGTATATGCAATATGGAACCAAAACAAGGGTATGCTTATCTGAAGTTGAAATGACTATTGAGGTGATTGTTTGTTAAGATTTTTTAAGGATGTAAATGTCAATAGGATGGATCACTATATATGGAAGCACTTTTGTATATGCATAACATATATATTCATCACATATTCATATACAAAAACGCTAGCATTTGAACCCACTAGTTGATTTGGACCACCTTATAATAATATAATAATAGGTTGGTTAAGGTTTTCACTCTCTATTTCAACACACATACTAAATAAGAATCAAGTTAACACAAATATAATTATTTCTCCAAGTAACCATGTTGATCCTAACCCTTGTAATTCCTAAGATTATTATTTTTTAATAAATACTTATTCTTCTTTTTAAATTTCAATCATGAAAGGTAAGCACACAATGCCATTGGGAGTCATCTCCTTACAAACAAGTAAAATGGGGATTGTTTGTGAGCTTGGAATTTTAAGAGTAAAAGGGGAAATACACTCAAAGAAAAACACGAAACCATGAAAATGAAAAAGAAAGGGAAAAGCTTCTTTTACAACAAACACATTTAAACACCAATTTTGGATAACAAATAAAAATAAATAATTTACAATCAATTAAATACACCATTGGAACCAAACAAACAAAAAAAAAAACAATACTAAATAATTGCTTTGAGATAATTAGGCTTCATAATGTGCAACCAACAACCAATACATCAAAACAAACTCCATTAAATCAAAACAAATTCCACTATAATAAGATTAAGAGCATCTATCTCAGTTAAAAAAATTGGAATTGTTTAGACCAAGGAGCAAAATGATTAATTAAGATGCATGCAATCTTAGCCACATAAGTACCAAATCACCAATGTACGCACTGTTGTTAGAGTGCCATTTTGTTACATGCTATTTTTTTCCCTTGAAAGATCCATCCAACATACATCATAACAATAAAGACGACAAATGCGATGTCTCAGTTTCAACCCTCTAGAACAATTTGAGTTTAATCATATTTAAATGGTTTTGCATAGATAATTTTATTACTATGCCTTATTCATATAATGAGGTAGACACACCATAGTGATTTTGAATACTTGTAAACATTTTTATTTTTCAGTTAATAAAAGAGTCAAGATTGACTAAGCATGAGCACATAAAGGGGATATGATACCACAAGAGGGGAAAGGTGATGGGGTCTAGAGAAATTTTTACGTGCCTAGAATCCTATGTCTCCTTTTCTAACCATCTTGAAATTATTGTAACCTTCACTCTTTTATGATATAGAGCCTAGACCTTAGTCTAAATTGGAGATAAGAGAAGTGGACGGAACCAACTCCTAGATCTTGGCAATCACCTCCTACTTTCTAGGAAATTTGTCTGCCACATAATCAAAATAAAAAGAAGTTGGTTTAGGAATTTCACTTGCCATCTTTCACTCATTCAAAGAGGGAAAATTCCAATGGGAGGAGAGAGATATTTTTTGGAGAGGATAGAAGAGAGGAAAACATAGTTTTAGCTTGAGAAAAACAAGGTTGCCATACTATGGAATTGAGTATCCCATTAAAGGGGGCCACTAGAACCCTATAAAGAGGAGGAGGAAGAGAAAAATCCATAGAGAAGATGAAGAAAGAGATTATGTATACAAAATATGCCAATTGATTAGAGGGACATCCTTAAAATGCTCAAAGAAAGACGATCATAAATTTCCTAAGAACCAAGAACAAATATGTTGTAGTTAAATATATAAATGAACAACAATTTGGACTTTTTTATGACCACACTAAAGAACACAGAAGGGGATAAATTTCGAGGGACTATTAATTAGAGAAGGGACAATACTTCATGTGTTGTGTGGATCAGGTATTGCGAGTGCCAAAGCTAATTTGATTAAAGAACTCAACAATTGGTTGGTTGGTTGATCTTTCATGCTTTTTGGGATTGAAATAACAACTTGAGAAAATCATGAGTTTGTCTCCTTCACCCTTTTGGTCTCTTATCTTGGCTAAGGGATGGTTTCCATAGAGGACTACGTATGGTTGGGTGAAAAATTTCTTTGTCCCAATCAATTGCTTAGTATTCAATCTTCACAAAAGACAAGTACCTCTTGATTTGTTGCTCTAAAAATTATTATTAATATATGAGTATAATTCTATGTTTCTTATAGTTGTATGCATTGCAAATTTTGTAGGATTAATAATCATTTCGAATTTCTAAAATAGATGCTGTTATACAAATATTTAAGTACATGAATATATAGATGTTAATGTGTTTTATGAATCAATACAATAGAACTCTTTTATGATTGTTAATTGATGGTTTACCAGTAGGTATGATGACATAGGTATGACCACATGTAACAGTGATTCCTATAGGTATTTACAAGTTTAATTGTGTAATATACTCTTTTTATGTGTGTGTAGGAAGAAGGTGGTATATGCAAGGATTAGAAGTTACTTGTGTCAAACCCATATGAAGAAAAAGAAAGAAAAAACGATAATTATATTATTTTCCACAAGTGACGAAAAGTAGTCAGTCGAACTAATTAAATCATGTATAAGAAATTAAAGGAGTGCACAAGGAATCTCTGAAATGTGTGCCAAAGTCATAAGCAAAAGAGAAATGTAGAACACACAACATATAACAATGCGAATAGATAATGTTTCTAATCCCCTGACCCATCAATGGCTATGAAGTCGAGGATGCAACATTTAATAGAAACTTAGTATGTGTCATGGAGCTTCGTGGGTTGCTCATAAGATCTAATGTGAATCTAGCTATTGTCTTTAAGCCAAGGCCTTTATCTGGTTCTTGAAACAATTTAAAAGAGAGAATACATATATCATTCTTTACACTCACAAAACGTTATTCAATGTTATCTTCTTGTTATAGTAGCATGTTTTATGCACATGAGCCTAAAATTCTCACTTTTAGATGTTTTGAAGTAATAGTTGCTTTGTGAATTAGATGTCTGCAAAGCATGTTTCTTTTTAGTTGACATAATTAGCTACTATGCTTTTTAAAGTTGGTATTATTATTTCACATTGTTTCACTTATTCGATGTGTTAAATTAACCTTTTGTGCTTTTCTTGACTATTCTTTGCATTTCCACACTTTGTCTACTAAAACCAAATTACATAGCTTATTGCTAGCATCCTAAAGACTCAACATAATAGCGAGGACATTTGATCAAGCATAGAATTCAATAACTTCTCAACTCTTTCTACAAACTAAAGTTGGAGTGGGTTTTTGTACATTCACAAAGATGCAATGTGCAACATAAGACCATAATCCTCTTTACATAATCATATGTCTAATATATAAACTTACTCTCACATTTCAATGCTTGATGTAACTCTCATCAATATAGGGTAGAGAAATTTAGAAACCCTATTAAATTCAGAAAGGATACTTTCAAAAACCACAATAAAATAAATAACATTGCAAGAGCAGTGAAGGGGAAGTCATATATGACTATTCCATTTTATTACCAAAAAATTACAATGAAGAAAAAGATGCGGGAAGACACTGAATGGGTGTCTCTAAGATAGTTGCAATGCACATATTTTCATTTCATTATGTATGAGTTGGTTTTCACCCCACCATTTATTGATTATTGCCACATCAATCTTTATCCGGGCATACATGCTTGACAAACACTACTCTAAATGTCTCTTCTCTTTATTAAAAATGTAGAGCACAAGATCATTCATGGATTTGTGAAGTGTTACTAGAATTGTATTCTCTATATTCTTTGTGTGAATTTTCACTTTGCCTTCCAATACTATGGATGTTATAATTTCCACAGGCAACTCAACAATCTTGATGAACCATACTTGTTCCCCCCCGCCCCCCCCCTAAAAGTCCTATGTTTATACCTGAGAAGTATTTGGGGGTGTTCATATCTATTATATGTTATTTCTTATATAAGTGTTTAATGATTTAATACATGGGAACATTACAATTGGTATCAAAACCAAGGTTACAATACTAGGGGTTGTATGGGCTCAAAGAAGAATGGATGATAGTAACTTATGGTGTTATTTAAAAATAACATTTTGTTTTCTTTGTTTTGTTACATAGTGACTAGTGTTCAAATAAACTGTAGGTAATCATTTTTGTGGAGTTGATTAAGTGTTTTAATGGAATATTTATGAAACCTTTTGGAAATTGAGTCTAATGAAACAAGACATATTGAGACTCATCCATACATGGAAAAAAAAATGAGAAGCTTGAAAGTGGAACTTCATAACTATAGGGAAAATAATGAGAATATAATAAAAGCTCAAGAAGAACACAATGAATTAAATGTTTTCCTATTGCAGAGTCTGATTGAAAACAAATGCATTAAGGATAAATTTCAAGTAATACTAGTAAAAGTCCTTCAAGGAAGAGGTCCTTCAGTATTAAGAATAAGATATCCAACGATGGGACATATACACCATCCAAATCATCAAACAAGGATACAAATACTTTTGAAGATTCAATAAATGACGATTCAAGGCCATATTCTTATAGACATAAGAAGAAGAAGAGACATTCCAAATATTATTTACAAGGGGAATTCAAAAAGGTAAAACCACCTACCTTTGATGGTAAGGTAAAATTAGGTGAAGAAGTTGAAGCATGGCTTCTTGGAATAATGAAATATTTTCAAGTACATGAATTTTCTTGGAACATAAAGGATAAAATGGCCATTTTTAATATGAATGGAAGAGCATCTATTTGGTGAGAAGACCTAAAAAAAAGTGAAGACTACCAGTGAAAGAAAAATCACCTAGAAGAAATTTAAGAAATACTTTCAACAAAAATACCTTTTAAAGAGACACTATGATGGTAAGATGAAAGAATTTCATGAAATGAAATTATGAAAGTTGATTATGGATGATTATGTAAATAGATTTTTGGAACTGTTAAGGCATGTCCCATATATCAGGGATGTGAAGGTAAAAATTCAACACTTTCTCAGTGGACTGCCTCAATCTTACAAAGACATGATTGAATTTGATGAGCCTAAAAATCTTGAGGAGACAATCAGGAAGGCTAAAAATTGTTATGAATAGAATGAACATAAACCAAAATTAAATAAGGCATGGAAGGAAAAGAGAAAAAATAAATATGAATAGAGAAAGAAAGGATTCAAGTCTCAATAACATAAAATCTAGTCAAAGAATTTTCAGCCAAGTTACCCAACACAAAGTATTTTCCAGTATAACTACCCATCATAGAGTGGAACCAAGCTAGAAAAATCAATGGGAAGGAGGCCAAGTGAGCCTTAGAAAGGGCCTCCAAAATGTTGGGTATGTGGAGGATATGATCTACTTAGAGGTTGTCCCCATAGACATGAAGATATCATGATTTTCCACAACATACAAAAAGCTGCAATAGTCAATGATGTAGCAAGGATCATTCCTAGAATCTATGCTGCTTTGGAGGATCGATAAACATACCAATAAGCATCAATGATGGAAGTTGAAGGTAAAATTTATTAGCAATCTATTTTTTTTTTTATTGATCTAGGGTCTAGTCACATCTATGCTACACCTAAAGTTGTCGATTCATCTATTATTTAAAAATCAAAGCACAAGAAATCATGGTTGGTGAATTTGGCTACATGCAATAGGAGTCAAGTGAGTTGGTGGAGGCATGCCCACTGGAAATGAATGGATTATTCACATGGGAAAATTTGAATATATTGCAACTTGATTCATATTATGTTTTGATTGACATAGATTGGCTAGAAGCACATAATATAAAACTTGGTTTCTGTTGAGGTGAGGAATGGAAAGTCCTCACTAGATCATTTTCAAATATCACTAGGCTAAGGTGAGATAGATGAGAATGTTACCCTGGGCTTATAGCCTATTCAAAATTATCAATCAACCTTCAAGAAATATGTTCTTGGGCCTGATGCTATTACCAAGTTGCGTGCTTTGCTAAAAATGTAAAAATGTTTATGTAAAATTGTTTATAAAATTTAAATGAATAGAATAAAGAATACATACAATCTAAAAACTAGTAACAACAAGTGTCAATTGAGAATAAACTAGATTTTATTAATAATTACTTTTGTGAGTTACAACCAAATGCCTCTTTTCAAACCCTGCGAGGGTATGTACCAAAATCAGACTTAGAAGTCTAGGATGGAATTTTAACAATCATACAAAGACAAATTGTGTCTGAAATAAAAAGACCAAGATTGAAATGTATTGGATCAACCAAGCCACAAGCTAATCAAATCTTGACTCTGCAAAATAGTCTTAATCAAAATTGAAAATTAATTTAAGAAATCTAATGAAACTAAATAGAATGCCAAGATAAATGAATGATCTTCTGAAGCATGTCAAAAGTCTATGCTTCTTAGTCCTTTCTTCTTTGCCACCTTTAGAATGATCCTACTATCAACAAGAGGATTCAACTCTCATGAAACTTAGAAAATGAAAGAATGAATATCATAAATCTCACTTGAAACAAGAGCAAACCTTATCAAAGATATCTCTTTTTAATTCCTCCTTGGGGACCCCACCTATTAGCTATATAGTGGTAATAATAATAGGCTTTGCAACTCTTTGCAAGCTTTTTAATATGTGATATATTTTTGAGTCAACATATGGTGACTCCACAGGGAAGTCTTCTTATAGCAGGGTAGAACTCATAATTTTTTGGTTTTTTCTTTGAAACTAGAAATCAAGTTTGCTGGTGATTTCTTCTTCTCATATAATTCAATAAAAAAATTGTAAAATTTTTCTGATATGCTCTTGAAAGAATCACCCATGAAGGGTAGCATGGGAAAGAAGAAGAGGGAATAAACTATAATGACCAAGTCTTTTAGAAACACAATCTAATAGGTACAACAAAAACTACATAAGTAGTGTTGCAGACCGAAAATCATTCATTTAACCCCGTTGTTTGAATTTTCTTAGACAAACTAAAGAAAAATTTGCAATTAAATGATTAGACAAGAAACTTTGATTGATCCATTTATGACTAAGAAATCAAAATGAAAATAGAAAATAAAACTCAACAACTTAAAAGAAAGATAAAAGCAAGCAAAAATATACAAACACAAAAACAAAATTATATACAAGAAACACTAATATTGAAAGAAATCAGCCAAGTTCCACATTGCGTTTCAAATGCGAACCATTAGTCATATAAGAAAACAATCGCCCATTTGTGTCTTTTAACAAATAATAATTATTACCAACAACATAAGTGATTATACAAGGACCGAACCAAATCTTCTGAAACTTGTTATGCTTACCTTTGTTAGCATGAGAAGAATCCCAAAGTAAAACCTTCTCACCAACTATAAAAGCAACTGATTTTGCTCTTTTGTGAAAATATTTTTTGACAGATTGCTGCATCTTCTTAGTATTTTCAAGAGCAAAGCTCCTTTGTTCTTCAAGAGTCAGCATGGCATTAATCCTTTGAGGGATGTCTGTAGATTTCAACTCTTCAGCCTACAATGCTAATATAAGAGAGGTTAACTCAAGTTCCACAAGCATTATAACTTCTTGATTATATAACAGTTGGAAAGGGGCATGGCCAGTACTAGTTTTTGTGGTGGTTTGATCTTCCCATAAGGCACAGGTGAATAATGTGTGCCACTGGCGGGGTTTATCATTTATAATCTTCTTTAGAATCTTGACCAGATTTTTATTTGTGGACTTATCTTGCCCATTCCCTTGCAGATAGTAAGTGGATGAAGTAAGATGATTCACCCTGAATTTATTAAGAATTTGGATAAATTTTTTAGATATGAAAGCTATCCCATTATCATAAATGATTTCTGACAGAAGAGAAAAACAAGGGAATATATTACATTTCAATAATGAGATTACTTTTTCATCCCATGCATGCTTGAGTGGTACAACTTCAATCCACTTAGTGAAGTAATCTATTGCCATCAGGATAAAAATATGCTCAACAAAAGATGAAGGATTAATAGGACCAATGAAATCTAATCCCCATTTAGAAAAATGGAAATCAGGAAGAACATGCTATAAGGTCATGGTAGAGAAGTTTTCTTTGCCAACAAACTTTTGACATTTGTCACAAGCTTGTGTAAATCTATAAGAATCTTTAAAGATTGAAGGCCAATAATGACTAGTTCTCAAGATTTTGTGTGTAGTGGATTTTGCAGCAAAATGATCACCAATGTGAATACCTGAATCGACTGACCCATGCATTTCTTTTAAGATATTTTGGGCTGTTGTTTCATTTACAAAACATAACAACAATTCGTCAGCAGTTCTACGGAAAAGAGAAGTACCTAAGATTAGATATTTGGAAGCTTCAAGACGAACTCTCCTGTATTGATAGTATTCAAGATTATCATGACATTTTTGTAATTGCAAATAATAAATTATGTTCTTGTACCAAGGATGTTATGCTAAATCAATATTTTCATGTTCAACAAGAAAAGGTGCACACAAAGAATCCTCATCATTTTTAGAAGAAGCATCTCGTTCAAGATGTTGAGCCAGGTGTAAGGCTAGATCTTGTCCCTTAATTGTGTTATAAGTTGTAATGGTGAAATCATGTTATTTTATGTTAGCAAACCAATGTGCAAGTTTTCCTGAAAGATGCGTTTGAGAAAGAAAAAATTTAACAACACCCAAAAGGACTTTTACATGCATGTGCTTGCCTAAGATATAATGGAAAATTTTGTCAATAGCTTTTACAAGAGCATAAGTATGTTTTTCAATCAAAGTATATTTAAATTCATCATCTGATAAGATTTGACTCATCTAAGCTATTGGTTGGTCATTGTTTTGATCATCTTTTTGAAGAAGGATAACATATACCGTTTCTTCAGTAGTGTTAGTATAAATAATGAAATCTTTTTCAAAATTTGGTTTCACCAAAACTAGGGAATAACTGATTTCTCTCTTGATTTGTATGAAATCTCTCTCGGTATCATCATTCCATGATAATGACCAATCTTGCTTGAGCATATTGTGAATTGGTTTAACCATTCTTGCAAAATCGGGGATAAATCTTCTAACAAAATTGATTTTTCTCAAAAAATATTTAATTCATTTTTTAGAATAAGGGGCTTGAATATTTTGGATTACCATAACCCTCTCGGGATCAATACTAATTCCCGAGTCAGAGACAATATGACCAAGAATTTTACCTTGTGTGACACCAAAGATGGATTTTGTGGGATTCAAGGACATTCCAAATTTTCTTCAACGTAAGAAAACTTTTCTAAGATGATCAAAATGATCTTGTCGGTTTCTAGAAAAGACAGTTAAATCATCAAGATAGACTTGAATGATATTACCGATAAGATCGTTAAATTATATTTGCATATCCCTTTATAAAGTATCACCTGCATTTATTAGTCGAAAAGGAATTCTTCATATGTAAATGTGCCCCAATGAGTAGTGAATCAAGTTTTGTATTTATTATCCCTCTTGACTCTGATCTGATTATAACTTGAAAAACCATCAAGAAGGGACATCATTTGTGACCCTGCCACTTGCTGCAAAATTAATTCCATATTTGGAAGAGGAAAATTATCTTTCACACTTGTCCTATTTAAAGCATGGAAATAAACACATTATTTGATATCATCATTTTTCTTCCACACCGGGACAAGATTATATACCCACTCATAATATTTTATAGGAAAAATAATGTGAGCATTAATCAAATTTTCAACTTCCTTTCTAATGGTAGCTTCCAAGGCAGGAGTGATAGATCTTTGTCTTTGCTTGACTGGTTTTGCTTCTTCCTTAATAGGAATAACATGTTGAATAACATTAAGATAAAAACCATGATGATTCTCATATGACCAAGCAAAGACACCTTTAAATGCATGGAATAACTCCATGAACTTTCGTTTTTCCTCTTCTGAACATTGGGCTCCAATTTTCAAAGTCTTTGGATTATCTTGAGTTCCAATATTTAACGAAACAATATCACCAATTTTTTTCTTTGAGTCCTCTTCTTTGTATTTCCTGTTCCCAACATCACTAGATGAGAATGATCTCTCTAGAGGAGTAAGTCCTTTAGGAAACTTATTATCTTCCAAACATATAATTTCCTTTCGTTTAATAGGCTCATTCTGCAAGAAAACACAAATACTTCCGTCATCAGGAAAAACTTGCCATGATTCTACATTATTCGGAAAATGTGGATGATATAAAGACATGGATGTACAATTATGCCTCTGAGGAAGTAATTGCCTTATAGGACTGGCTGCAAAAACAATAAGCCTATCAAACATTGAATTCAGATCTCTCCTAATGTGTGTGATGTTGAAAGACAAAAAATTTGAGATTAGATACCATACTGCCTGTGTATATCTTTTAAGAAGCTTGTTTGAGGGGGTATATATTCTTCTAACTCAATTTACAATCAAATGATAATCCAAAAAAATAGTGAGATGATAGAATCCATGACCAAAATCATTTTCAATACCAAGGATTAAGGCTTCGAACTCTGTAACATTGTTAGTGCAAACAAATTCTATTATGTAAAAAAATTATGAATCTTTCCTACGTGAAAATGCTCACTTGAACAAGCACTGTCAAAGTGCATGTGCTACATTCCATATTCAAGATCTGAAGAGGGTAAGACAAAGTTATTATCTTCTTCAAGAAAAATAGAATATACACCCATGTCTTCCTCAATATAATTTGCATGAGGTTGTGGAAGACTCTCAAAATAAGGTGAGATTCATCCTTCCATGAGGAAAATAATGCTCTTTCCATTCTTAGGGAGGGACATGTGTGATCCATATAAAGAAATGTATCCACCAATCAATCTCTTCCTAAAATGATAGAATAATTACTAACTGGCATGTCTATCACTTGAATATTATAGGTGTTCTGATTTCTGAGTGAGAATACAAAACTAATGTCATGTCTTTGATTTCACCAATTGTAACTTGTTGCTGACTAATATAATACAACATGCTATTTGAATTATCGTTTGTACATGAAAGACCCAGTTCTTCCATGATAATCTTTGACATAACATTATAACTTGACCCACCATCAATTAGGCAACAATAAACAATTTTGTCCATTATCTTTATAGATAAATAGAAGGAAGGATTTTTAACAAAAATCACAGGGTTATACACACCTAATTTAGTTATGTAGATTCCTTCTTCACTTGGATCTTTAGATAAACTAGCAATTGTGGAAGTTTTACCTTCCATAAACTCGATCAGATGCCTTTGCTTTTCTGGGATGGTGACCATATCCAGTAAGATGCATCTGCTTTTATTGTAGCTAGTTGTTTTAGAATGTTATATTTAGAAGAAGGAGAAGATATATAAGCCTATTGATTTTGTGCACCCTTGGTAACTTGAGGGTTTGTTTGCTGAGAGGATGAGTTTGGGGAAAAAGTAGCCTTTGGAGGACCACCCTTACGTTTTTTTGCATATGATTTATTTCTTGTATCAACCATCATAACATCCTCTTCTGGAGCCCAATCTAAGGGAACAATTGTTGTATTATCTTGTTTTTTTTTTCAAATATTTATTCTCTTGCATTCTTTTTGATCTCATAGGTACTCTCATCATGGTTATATTCACAAAAATTGCACCAAGCTATTGAAAGAATAGCCTTTGGAGGAAAATTGTTAGGCTAAAAATTATTTGGTTGATTCCTAAAAGAAGCTTGAGCAGAAGTTTCAACTAGGGAAGTTGTAGAAGTTACCCCTTTTCTTTCAAAAGCAATCATCCAATTGCTCATATATTGTACCAACTGCAACAAAGTTGACATATCATTCTGTTTAACAAATTCCTATGTAGGAAGACCTATTTTAGCCAACTGTTCCTCAAATTCCAAGCATGTCTATAATGCAGACCCTAGACTATCAAAATTATTTTCTTCAAGCCTATGTCGATAAGCAACATGTAAAGTATTATAATAATGCATCAAAGTGGCTTGATTATGAGGTTTGACAATTTTTGGGATATGATTATACAATTTAGTGAAACACAGATTGAAAGATTTTATTGTTTCACCCTTTTTATAAACAAGATTATTGTATTCTTTGAACAAGTATGTCGAAATTTGAGGTTGTCCATATGTAGACTTAAACCAATATGAAAATTCATTCCAAGTTGAGAAAATTTTGGGTGGTATTTCAAAAAATCAACCACAACCTTCCCTTCCAATGAATTGACAAAGAGTCACATACATGTGTCATTCTCATTTGCATCAATGTTATGAAAAACATTAGAAAAGGAAATGAGATGTTCATTGAATAATATAGTGCCATTACCAAAGAACTTAGGCAAATGGTCCTTGAATTTAGGAAGAGGAGTTGTGGCTGGATCCAAATCAAGTGGGGAAGACACATGTCATAGAGAAATATTTAAATCTTCTTCAAATTTGAATAAACTAAATTGTTTGATGACCTTGGTTGGATTCATAGTTGATACAATGGGATTGAAATGGATGTACATACTTCCTATTAGAGAATATGTTGAATCTTGTGAAGAGGTATAACCACTAGATGAAGTCATTGTGAGTTGCTTGGGAGGAAAGGAAATTGAAATGCTTTTTATTTTTGAAGAAGAATTTGAAAAATATCTTCTGAGTTTAGGTTGTAGATTCTCTAAAATTTCTTTCTTCCTTGCTATTTCAAAGAGAGGATCAAATTCAGGATATTTACCTCTTAAACATCTTGAAATAGGACAATTAGTGGACATAAGACAATGAATTATTGAGGAGGCCTATTTTGAGCTTGCCTTTGAAGGTATTCTCTTTGATCCTGAATTTCAATGTCTCTAGTTATAGCTTCCCAAGAACTCTCAATTTCTTCATGGGTACGGGCAATTTCAAGAATTAAATAAAAAATATAAGATGCAATGTTTCTTTGATCAATAAACCTTAAGTTAGGTTTCTGTCGAGTAGGAAAAGTCATTAATAAAGTAAAAAAAATATAGAAATAATGAAAACTAGAGAGTAAGAGATTACTTTTTTTTTCCTTAGAAAAAGATCATAATTTCATTATGGTATAACAAAATTACATACAAAGATATGAACCAGTTAATATGTAATTGCGTTCATATTTTCCAGCAAAAAAGGAAATGTTGTTTTGTCTCTCATGGTTGGTTATACACACTTCACTTTACAATTTCTGTTAACATTTTTGTTCCCAATATTTTTAGTAGTCTTCTATAATAGTTCCAGATTCATATACAATCCTTCCACAATT
>ML784147.1:6453-16536 GCA_009831015.1 Picea engelmannii | reverse complement strand
TGACAAGGATAGAATACTCCGGGAAGCAAGAAGAAACCCTAATGAGTTGGCTAATAAACCTAGAAGACTTGTCGGCTCAAGAAGATAATTTATATTAGGTTATTAGCCTCTAAGAGAAGAAGTCGGCCATAAATAATAAATATACTAAACAGACAGATACCCAGAATGAGAAGTTGGCCCAAGCAATTAGCCAAAATTAGTATAAATATAGAAGGTCAGTTCTCATTCTGGCCGACAGTCTCAGAATTGCAGTGCCCAGTCTTGTGCGCACTGCAGTGCCCAGTCTTGTGTGCAGGTTTAAGGAGAGCTGCCATTGCAACTACTACAACTAGCAGATCACGTTTGGCTTGGACTATCTCTTAGCTAGGGTTTGGACTATCTAATCAGCTCTTGTTGATGCACTATCCTTGGAGAAAGGTGTGCTACCCTTTGTTTGGCTATCTAGCCTAGAGTTTGCTTCCATAATGATTCTCTGTCAAGGTTAAGGTGCTCGGAGGGTGGCTTTGGCCTATGGTTGGGTGAAACGAGTATTGTCAATGGTAAAACGAGCACACATATTTCATATTCTAACAGAAGAAGTGCTTCCAAAGAACGTACCACTACCTCACTGACTCCCATGGTTTCCTGGAGAAAGATTATGTATGGGTTGTTTACAGAAACAAGTCTTTTTAGAGACGATTTTTTGGTTGGGCTCGCCAAACTCCTGCAGTTGAGAGAGAGAATTTTCATGAGGTAACCAGCTCCTAAGGTTTCTTTTCTCTAATTGCCCATTCAATGGAGGATTTCCTGCCCGAGCCCATATCGAGTTTGGCTCGATCTTGATCCAGAAGAAAGTGTGAGCATCTGCCTCGTCCCCTCGAGGAAGACAAAGCCCTAGTAAGAGACCCAAATCCAGCCCCAAGTTGTTCATCCACAGTGCATCCACTCGAAGTTTTAGAGAATATAGCCCTATTGCGAAGGGTATAACGAATCTTGGACCCTTCAAGAGACTGGGAATAGGAGGAAGAATAAAAAGTAGAGAGGGAGGAAGTCCCACCAGGAGGACTAGGAGGAGAGGGTAGGGGAGAGTGAGTGTCCAAAGGTAAGGAAACAAAGGCAGAAGAAGAACCCACAGGGAAAAAATTCGTTGGGGTCGCTGAGACCAAGGGGTCTCCAATCGAACATAAAGCACTTGATGATTGATCCTGAGAAACCATTGGCGTGCTAAGAGGAGAAGGAAAAAGGTCCCCAGGTGGGAGGGAGCACAAGGCCGACACAAGCCGGGGAAGCATGAAGGGAGAAGTGTGCCCCAACGAAGGAGGGAAGTCTAGTCCCAGAGTGCCCAAAGGAAGTTCCAAATCAAAAGCAAAATATGCAACCAGAGGCAAGAAAAATGTTGCTTACTCGACATCAGATGAGTTCTTGGACAAGCCTATAGAGAATATTTCTGAGCCTTTGTGAGAGTCAGGTATTTGTCCACTGAAGAAGGACCCATCGGAGGATTCAATTGTTGCTTGTTGACACTACCATAATCCCCAGCCTGAGAAATCCCCACCAGTTTGCCTCCAATGACCCCTGAGTCCTATCCCGATCTGCCCAACCCTGGGCTTGTTCCAACATCCAAAGGGCTGCGAGATTTTCCCTTAAAGGGAAGTTTGCAGTCTGCCACTCCATGCCCATAAGCATGGAATCTATGGAATTTGAAGGGGATGACTTCATAGTCCAGGGGCTGAAGAAAAGTACCAAATCCCGTTTGAATTTACATCTCCTTTAATAGACCTGGCCAGAGGTCCAAACGCACCAAGATCCTGGCTATTGTCATAATCCTCATTTCTTCAAAAGAGTAATCGGCCTCCAGAAAATTGTCGAGTCTGCAACCAATGGCCGAGAAGCGCGCAAAGTTCCAATATTGCATAGCAAGGCTTGATAACTGGACCCAAACAAAAATCACATCAACTCTTTCCCTTTTAGCATAAAAAATTGGGGTCTAGTGCTTAAGAACAATAGGGGTGCTCGCCATTGTCCAAGTTTTAGAGAGAAACCAATCCACATAAGAAATGAGGCCTTGAAAACAAAGGAGAACCAACCTCTAGCTAACAACCGAATACCGGGAAAGGAAGTAAGTTTTGTGCTCCAATAATTTTCCACCCAAGAGCGAAGAAAGGTAGTTCCCAAACTTTTGCCTCTTGCTCGACCTACAACAACGAGTTTGGATAACTCGACCACACGATCCATAGAAATATCCTCTCAAAAAACCAAATAGTCTGGATCAGATCAATCCCGATCGCATTGTGTACTCCTAGGTGCCAAGCACTTTGAAGCTCCATAATATTTTGGTCGATCTTGTCCTCCCCTCTTTTCCAAACCCTTGGATCCATGATTCAGAGGAGATTCAATAAGGCTGGAAACCCTACCAGGAGAAGGTTCCCTCCCAAAGTAAGCACCAATCATCGTCATAGGTTCCAGGAACATTCCCTATTGATTGATGAGCTCTGAGGGCGAGAAATGAGCTCTAGAGTCATCCTCCTCCAAATATGTTTGTGGTGAGGCCCAACAACCAACATTAAATAAATCCCCAAGCTCGGATTTGAGGCACTCAAATAAACCCTATGACAGAACAAAAAACAGTTCTAGCCCAGTCTCAAGACCCACCAAAGTGGTCGCCGATGGTCCAAATGTCAGCCCACTCGAAAAAGAAAAAGCAGACAAGGTGTGATTCCCCAGATAAACGCCAGATGTCAGGGGTATTTTCAATCTCTCTAGGTTCATCTCATCTAATCCCAATGAAATAGTGATAGAGTTGTCTGGGCCCCTAGAAACCGGTCCACCCACCACAACGCCCAAATCCAATGCCCCACCAGAATCCATGCCGATCTAGCCAAAACAAAAAGATGCACAGAAAATCTTCCTTCCAAGCTTAAATTTATCCAAACCCCCAAAAATAACTAAGTCCTGCCTTGAAATAACTGTCCGAAATTTTCCACCCACTCCCGATCCCGACCAAAGAAATACTAGAATCTGCCCCCCAGCCCAACCGCCGACTTCCAGGATCGACCTCCACTACTCCCTGAACTCCTATCCAACCTCCAATGTTTCAAAACCCTAGTAACCCTTCCATGGCCGCAATCTTGGATCTCTCCATATCACCTTCCATAAACAACTCAGTAAGAGATTACTCCCCAGTATGGTCGCCAAATAAATGTTGGGGCGAGGAATGGAAATTCCTCACTCAAGAATTTTTGAATCTCACTAGGCTGAGGTGAGATATGCGAGAATGCTACCCTGGGTATATAGCTTGTTCAAAATTATCATTCAACCCTCAAGAAATACATTCTTAGGCTTGATGATACTATCAAGTTGTGTTCTTTGCTAAAAATGTAAAAATGTTTATAAATTTTAAATGAACAGAATAAATAATACATACAAAATGAAAACCAGTAACCACAAGTCTCAATTGAGAATAAACCATATTTTTATTAATGATTACTTTTCTGAGTTACAACCAAATGCCTCTTTTCAAACCCCTGCAAGGGTATGTGATCCAGATTTATGAGCGGAACAAAGTAAATAACATACTGAATACAATAACACATAGATACGAAGAACAACAACAAATATCCAGTGAATAATAACTTCTATTGAATAAATGAAATAAGATGAAACTATAAAACTACAGAACTGAAAACAACTTGCTCAAATGGTGGTAGCTATCTATGAGAAGAGGTGTGGCTGCTACGTGCATCCGTCTGAGCATAATGATTAAAATGAGTCTTCAGAGGAATTTTTAACATTACTCATGAATCCCAAAATGCCATACATCCAAAAATATAACCCTAGGAGATGAAACACAAAAAGTTATGTGGGCCCCGATGGGTAAGTTGGTACCTCAACTTTCTGGGGTCGTAACTTTTTCACACGACCTCCGTTTTAGGCGTGTGATATCCCATTGAAAAGGTATTTTCGAGAAATACACATTATTCCATCAAAATTTGGATTTATCTATAGTTTGACCGTGGTAAGCAAAAAAAAAAAACACTGTTTAGGGCCCCAAAACGACCCTGGAAGTATAGAAAGATGTACTGACATAAAATTTCCAAAATAAGCTAGTTGGATTAGGTGGGAGGCCATCAATCTCCACCTAGAAGCTGTGTAGGTATTCAGACATCCCCGAAAGTGTAGAACCCACAATTACAAATAATTACAGAAGAGTGTGTTGAACTAAAATTGTCAAAAGGAGCCAGTTGGAATAGGTGGGTGGTCACCAATATCTACCTGGATTAATATGGACGAAAATCAAACTTAGAAGTCTACGATGGAATTTTAACAATAATACAAAGACAACTGGTGTCTGAAAGAAAAAGACCAAGACTGAAATGTACTGGATCAACCAAGCCACAAGCTCATCAAGTCTCGACTTTGCAAAATAGTCTTAATCAGAACTGAAAATTAATTCAGGAATTCTAATGAAACTAATCAAATTTCCAAGGTAAATGAATGACCTTCTGAAGCATGTCAAAAGTTTATGATTCTTCGTCCTTTCCTCTTTCCCACTTTTAGAATGATCCCACTGTCAACAAGAGGATTTAGCTCTCATGAAACTCATAAAATGAAAGAATGAATATAAAAAATCTCACTTGAAACAAGAGCAAATATTATCAAAAGTATATTTTTCCGATTTCTTCTTGGGGACCCCACCTATTAGCTATACAATGGTGCTAATAATAAACTTTGCAACTTTTTGCAACTTTTTTAATAGGTGATGGATTTTTGAGTCAACAATTTCCACAAAAAAACCTTTGATTACAAAGATAATGATGGAAATTCAAGAACAATGAAAGGTGCTCCAAAATCCATCTCCATAATATAGATTTCAACCTTATAGTTGAAGAAGAGTTTTAGAAAAGGTTGCCAGTTGTATGTAGTTCATGTGTTGGAATCAACAGAAAACAAAGGCCCAAAGATTGAAGACTATCTAATACTTCAAGAATTCAACGATGTATTTCCACATGAGGTACTTGGTCTACCTCCCAAGAGGGACATTGAATTTTCAATCAATCTTATGCTAGGAGTTGCACCTATATATAAACCTCCTCACAAAATGAGTACTCCTGAACTAATGGAGTTGAGAATACAGTGGCAAGAGTTGTTAGAGAAAGAATACATTAGACCAAGAGTGTCTCCTTGGGGAGAACCAATATTGTTTGTGAAAAAGAATAATGGGACCCTTAGGTTGTCCATAGACTACAGATAGTTGAACAAGGTTATGTTGATGACCATTTTGGTCATCAGTTTCTAGTCGGAAAAGCATTGCTAGGCTCCCCCCTTAATCAAATTGATTGCAGAAAGTCTCACACACCCTTGTTAAAATTGACATAATGCACTTGGCGAAAATATTGTGGTTCTTGACCTATCACCAAAGATGACACATTTTCCCCATTCTTCATATCACCAACGCTATCATATTTTGCATTCATAATTATCATATTGACATATATATTTTGACATGTATACATCACTCTTTCTTGCCACATTCCTCACTTTATTCTCTTAACACGTGCATAGAGAAAGTGAAAAATGTTGAAATCCTCTAATCATTTCATATAATACCTACCCATGCTTATCTCTCCTTTGTTATGGCATAATTTAATATTTCAAGATATTACTTAAGCCTTTTCCTATTATGACATTACTTTATAAGTGTTGTATCATGCATTTTTCATACAATAGGAATAATCTTACTATAAAGGTTTGGGCTTAAGTCATTTTAAGGCCTTATGGAAATAATTTATGCCTAAGTTGCAAAGGATTGATGGAAGATACAATACCCATGGGTTATGTTTTCGAAAGTTTTGATTCCAACAAGGAAGACTTTTTAAAAAAAATGTCTAAGCAACTTGTTCTTGTTATTTATTACAATTTGGAAATCCAATGCCATTGATTCTCTACTCGATATTTCTCATAGAGTTTTTTTATCCAACGGGAAATTTTCTCCATTATATTAATATATAATGTATTCTCAAAACAGATGGTTACAATTGTAGCTGTAGAGGCTACTAATACAAGTAAACAACTTTATCCTATAGTGGTCTCTCGACCAACGAGGATGGAAAGTTCATAGAAGAAAGAAAAGGTGAGAAAAACAATGAAAGCTGCTAGGAGGCTGTCCAGACTAGCAAAAAAACCAGTTTTATTTTTAATAGAATAGAATTTATGAGATCAGAAGTAAAATCCAATTTTTAGATCATAAAATACCACTGTGGAGAGAGAAGATGATCTTAGAAAAGAGTTAGAAAAAGAGGAGGGCCCTCATGACCATCTATCCAATGATTATAAGTTATGATACCCATTTTTTTTTTTTTTAGGTGTTTTTTGTGTTTTGAAGCGCAGACTTTGATAGATGGTTTGCTGATTTGTTATGTTCAAAATAGATGTGTTTGTATCTGATTTTTTTGAAGGTGAGTTGAAGTAGTATAATTCTGTCCTTCCAAGATGAGAGGGAGATTTCTTGAAGTTCACCCCTGTTGTTTAACCACTCAATAATAGTCTTGGAGTCCCTAAGTATCTGGAGGGTTTCAATATGAAGTCTAGATGCCAAGTATAACGTGGCCCATGCGCCCATTAATTCTACCCTGGTGTTGGTGCCTGAGCCATAGTTGAAGGTCCATTTATAGAAAGAGTTTTTGGTAATTATGATCAACCCTCCTGCACCACTCTGATCGCCATTAGATTGCACTGATCCATCGAACCAACCTGTTGGGATGTCCTCTAAGTCAGGGACTTTCTTGTTTTTATGCAGTCTTGTCTTGTTAGAGTGAAGCTCATTCCAGGTTTTAAGAAAACCAAGTGTTTTGTAAACTGCAGTGCCAGTGGAGGGGAATTCATTTTCAAAAATTGTTTTATTCTTGACCAGCCAGATAGAACAACAGACCAAGGATGGAAGATGCATATGGTTGTGTTCTCTATGAGACCAAAATTCAAAACAATATGAGAGGTTTGGCCCATCCCATTTGGTTTTGATATTAAGTGCCAAAGTAAGTATGTCCCAAACTTTTCTGGAAAAAGAACATTTAATAAAAAGATGATCTGCAGATTCAACATCAATGTGAGACAAGTGGAAAAAGTTTAGTCCAGTCCAACATTTTTTTTGGAGTATGTCCCAAGTATTTAATTTATAAGCAATCAAAAGACAGGTAAAGAATTTGATCTAAGGCGGAATATGTCGGGACCAAAGTTGTTTTCTCTAGCCTCTGATGTTTGTGTGCCAGAGTGTGTTTGTGATGTCTGCATAGACATTCTGGACTGTAATTTTTCCCGAATGGTCACCCCCCTACCACTGCAGCATATCATCGAAATATTTTAGGTGTATACCCGAGAGTGCAAGAGCCGAGCATAGGGTATTCCAAAAGGGAGCAAGATCTGCACTGAGACCAAGTGCGTCACTCGTGATCCGATTGTCTAGAAGATGTGTCGATCTGGAGCATAATCTAGCTTGGTAAATAAATCAAATGTTTTTTGTATGGAGGTGGGTTACCAACTGTGGTGGGAGAATGGAGACGTCACCCATTCCAAGAATGAAATCACGACCAAGCTCAATAGAATTCCCCGATCCTGGAAGGTAGCAGTGTTGGCATGTTTACAGGCCGAGTGTGCTTTTCATTGATGGAAAGATCAGAGTGTGCATTGATGGAAAAACAGGAACAACATAAGCTCAGGAGACGAGGTCCAAGTCATCAAGACTCACAGAAGGATCAAAGGTCAAGGACTTTGACACTTAGACATTCTTCTAGGTTCGGAGGAAGCGTAAGCTCAGGAGGAGTGACAACGAATGTCAGATCAAAGACCATACAGGAGGAACACACAGAGGAGAAGATTAGACCTCAACCATCGATCGGAGCGCGAAGGACCAACAACTGTTGGATCTAAAGATAAATGCATGAAGGTTAAGCCTTTGATGAGCATAGGAAAGCGGACTTGTCAAAGTCCCGAAGTCCCGAAGTAAGCATGGACCGTCCATCATCAAGACTGATAGGTGGCACACGATCCACAACTCTATAGAAAACCACTTCAAAAGTTTCTCAGTTTGATATTTGAAATCCCCAAAGCCCGGAGAGCCGGAGAGACAGAGTGAACATCACTCGTCGGATCAATTCCAAGTGGAAGGACATGATAAGCTAGCAAAGTTGCATCACAAAATGATTGAGTCGTCGATCCAAGATCCTAATCGAACGAACAACATTCACTCCAGATATAGAGATGCGAGGAGGTTACGCTCCTGAATGTTTGAGATTTGAAATCCCACGAATGTGAAGTTCCGTCAGTCGTCGAATCTGGAGATCAGATAATGATCATTAGATTAGGGAGATCTACATTAGCATACCACATCGGAAAGGATCCATGGCAGACCAAGTCAGCAAGGACACGTGGTGCAATCAAACAATGACAAGTGTCAAGTTGATTCAACATTTCAAGCACGTGGAAATCACAAATCCGAGTGACATGTGGCAGCTGCTCGGCTTGTGACATGTCATCGAGTGACGTAAGAGTTACGTCACTTCGATATTTTTTCTTCAGGAGTTTTACCACCAGCAGATGCCCTAAGTCCCAAAGTCTCGAAGGCCGAAGACCCAGAGTGGAGGATAGCCACTGGATTATAGAGGAAATGCGTCAGTGGATTGTCAACTCCGGGAAAAAGCAAATGAAGGATGACAAAAAGTTGAGAGTTGAGATTTCCGAACCCTGAATACCCGAAGGGATTGTGACCGTCGATCCAAAAGGGACATGCGTCATTGGATCATGGACTCTAGGTGAAATGTTTAGGGAGAAAATGAGAGTTTGAGAGTTGAAAGTCTTGAAGGCCGGACTCATGGAGGAGATCCTGATCATAAATTAAGGAGGACAGGTGTTAGTAGATATTTCATTCTGAAAGATATCCATTCAACAACAACATGGTTGGCTCATGTTCAAACACCAACACACGAGGTCACGATTTGATCACAATCGTTGATTGAGGAATGTCGTGGGTCGTTGATCAAGCACGATGAAGTTCGCAAGCTCGCGAAACACAAAGTGCTCAAATGCTTGGTCCGTGGTCATAGCCAAGGTCACATCAACGAAAGTTAAGAGAGGATCTAGCTTGTTTCTAAGCTCCACTTCACAGATTGAGAGTCGGGAAAATCGAGGTGACTCGCAACTGATCACCCAAAATGTGAAATCACGAAACGACTGTTGGATAGGCATATGGTCACTGTCGGTGGTCACGTGAAAGGAAGGGGATTACCCAGAAAAGCTAGCGCCTACTGTGTAGTTTTTATTAGAAAGGGAAAAAGTGCCAAGAGCATGAGCACACAGACATTATCTACAGAATTGAGAGAAACCACTGATTGTTTTTTCCAGATAATTAGAAGAGGCTTCAGGGTGATCGCCAGAGGAGATGAAGAGTCTCGAGGTAAATACCAGTAGTATGAAGACTAATGATAGAGACAACTGATAGAGGGAAATGCGTCGAAGACTGTAACTGCCAAAGAAGCTGAAGAATATCAAGATAACGAACACTGATGAAGAACAGTCTCAGGATGATCAACAAAGAAGACGAAGAGTCTCGATTGCTAGAGAAGCTAAGAAATCTTAGCATAACACCCAATGATGATGAACACATGGAACTAACCGCCAAAGAATATGAAGAGTTTCCACGATGATGAAGATATGACTCGATGTGATAAATTCATGCAGAAAAAAGAGGTGAAGTGATTCTGGAGTCAAGCTATGCAATAATGAGGAAGAGAAATAGTGAACAACTTGTAGGACAAAACAATGACGTCGTAAAGAGGATGCAGAGGCATTGCGCATGATGCTATGAAGAGGGTGCACAGAGAGTATAAAAACGCAGAACATAGAAGAGATGTGTGCTACTATTGAGAGTGATTCATGCAAGTAGAAGCATGTTGTGTGCAGGAGATGAAATGCACAGAAGAGGCATAACGCATAGAATGGAAATAATACATAAATCATAAAGCACAGAAGAAAGACATAGAACATAGATGCATATCTGAGAGAAGAAGATAAAGCTAAGGTGCACATGCAGAGACAGAGCAGAAGATCATAAAT
>ML784146.1:341134-355753 GCA_009831015.1 Picea engelmannii | reverse complement strand
AAATAACATCTTGAAAATTATTATCATGGCTAAAATTAAAACAAATGTTGAAGATTTGAAATTGGAATCTTAGAAGTTGCATTGACATATTCCCATAAGATACTTACGAATTCCAAGCATTTGAATGGATTCAACATGAGATAAGTGTATAGTTGTCAGCCATGATAAAAATAATATTACTAAATAATGTAACCATAATGGGTGACCCAAAATCAACAAACCCAAAGGATGAAAAGATATTGTTCAAGAAAATATCAATTCTGAAAATATATTGGATTGACAATGCTAGGATTGAGACCTTCATCAATCAATGAGTTGGGGAATAAAATAATTGGTTTCCAAGTAATTTTCTGAAGAAGATATCAACAAAAGATTTAAATTACCATGTTGTCCAAAATTTCAAAAACATGTATCTAGACAATGTGAATGAATATATTTTGTTGTTGTGTATGGGATGAAACTTGGGTGGAGAAAGTTGCAAGATAAGAGATGAAAATATTCCTTGAAAAACTAGATGAATAGAGCATAATATATGTAAAACCAATGCCTAGAAATTAAAACTAAAGGTGATGAAATAAAATAACTAAAAAAAAATAGAAGTAAGTTGAGCTCACTATGCTAAACAAGTCTATTCAAAAAATTCATGTTGGCCGAAAGTAATCGAAGAACAGAGTCAATGGGAAAGAAACCACTTGGACAACTCCAAAACCAAGGCAAAATAATATTCTAAATATATTCCAAAGAGTTGGGGTTGCTTGGATTTCAAATGGGGAGATTTTAGTCACTCAAACTTTCAAATTACTATGTGTGGGACAACAAACGCAAAAAACATAAGAATATCAATTAAGTAAACTTTTCCAGACCATAATCATGTAGATGTGAATATGGGGAAAATCTGAGTGCCCATTTTCACTACAAGAAGGATTAATAGTATATTGATTTAGAATATCCCACTCTCAATATGCCACAATGCATTGAAAATGATTTTACATGGTGATCATGCATGGAAATCAATGATCTGGAAATTGCTCAACACATAGAAAATTTGAGAATGAAATGAAGTAAATTTACCCCCAAATTAAAATTAGATTGAAAAATCCAATCAAAGGAAAATGAGTGGGGAGGCATTCTATTTTTTTCCACCTTTTTTTATGATTGATATACTGTTCAACCAACAGTAAGTAAAAGAAAAGAAAAACATAGAACTAATTAAACAACTAGGAAGCAAAGGTAATGCTATGCAAGAAAAATACATCATCCTATTCTACCCTACTCCTATCCTATGCTACAAATGGATTAAAATGAGTTATGTAAAGTCATAATTCCAATGTATCCATCCATATAATCCCAAGACTGCAAACATATGTTCAAGAAAAAATATTAGAAACAAAACTTGGAATAAAGACAGAGTAAAAGTGGGAAAAATTAAAGAATGATCAAATCTATTCACCATATTAAACATGTGATAATGATAATTCATGGGGATTCTATCCAAGTAATATCTCTCCAACCATGCTTCAATCCTATCATAAAATCTTGCACTTCTATCATATAATTGATGGAAGGATTTCAATGGAAAGTAACACATCGAATGAGGATCATACATAAAATTTGTGCAAAGTGTGCTCAGTGAGAGAATATTTGCGCTAACAAAGTTTTTTATTCTTGAGACAATCCAAAAGAATAAGGTCCTAACATAACCATCGAAATAGAACAAAGTGCCTCATTATCTTGGCAAGCCTCCCTAGACTCACACTTCAAGTAACCATCAACTTGAGACAAATTAGTGGAAACACATGATCTACATAGACTTGAATCCACCATGGTATGAGGGATAATTTCAAAACAATAGTGAGACCCACTAGTATCAACAATATCTAGTAAATGGCTGATTTAACAAGAAGATTCACTATTGATAAAAAATGAAGATGATAAAGAAGAAGACATGGTCTGATATACATATGCTATAACATTCCCATTATCCCATGAAAAATGTTGATAAGGAATATAATTAATAAGTTCATGGGAAGAGGCTTTATTCTCTCTATCTTCCGTATGTACATTGCCCCCATCAAGTATTTCAAAAGAGGTAATCCCCATTGAGTTTATTTGAGTCAGATGGTGGGTGGTTTCCTGCAAAGTCATACCATTAAATAGATCAAGATATAAATAATAATAATAAGTGGAAGAATTAGGAGAATTAAAAGATTCTCTAGAACAAGAAATTTTTTCAAAAAGTGACTCCGTGAATGGTAGTTGCCCATCCTTAATAAAATCGACGATTGATTGTGAATCAGTGGGCTACATACTAGGAATGGTTTCAAAACCAACACATTCTTCCATAAGATGTTTTTCTCATCCAAGTAAAAGGTATATTGTTGTGATAAAAGAGGTATGTCTTGTATGTTGATTTCTTTTCCTAAAGTGAAAAAATCATTGTGGTTATCTTGCTCCTGCATCATATGAGAATCTTAAATATCTTCCAAAGCATATTCATGGTTTGAAGGGAAAAGCAAGTAATAAGAATCATTAGAACAAGATGTTTTAATAAATGGCCTATCATCAATAGGAAAATAATCTTGCTCTATGTCACTTGAACTAGGAGAATTTGAAACATCAGGACAATCCAAATCAACATAAATTATTTTTAACTTATCCATGTGTGGGAAGAATTCATTTTAAGTGTGTCCATATTTTCTTCATTAACTAGATGATTAGAATTTAAAGTTTGCTCCATATATCCCTCCTCCATTTATTGTGATGGAAAAGATGATATAGGATAATGAGAAACTAATATAACCATCGGTGTGACCCGAAGTATCCCATTATCAACAGGAAAATCCTCCTCTTGGGAAGCTGTAGAAAAATCTAAACTTGAATTTACAACACAAGAGGTCTCTTTTCTGTCACAAAGAAAGAAAGGAGGAATGGAGTGATGAGAGGATACATATATTTCTTCCAGAAATTAATTCTCTATTTGAACTATATCCCCGACAGTAAAGAAAGATCCAAACATATGAATTCCATCTAAACCATTATCATTTTCAATATGTTCATTTAAATCCAAATCAACATGTGAAGAAAGATTAAAATGTGATTTATATTTTTCATCCATTGATTTGTGTGTTTAATTAATAAGAGGAAATGAAATCGTTGTTAGAGGGCCTATCATCCAAAGGAAATCTACAACAAATATGAGTAAATTTGATAAGAAAATCTTTACAAGATTCATCTTTATGCTTCCTAAGCTCTAAAATTTCTGCACACAAATTATCATAATCATAATTCTCAAAATCATGCAAAAATTCATGCATAAATTGTTCCCATGTGTGAATAGAGGCGGCCGAAAAAGTATCGCACCAACTCTTAACCTGACCTATAAAACTGAGAGTGAACAACCTACAAATGGTATTTTCATTGATAATATCATGAGAACCTATTGGCAACCACACATGATTTCGATTGTTTTCGCACAATTGAAAGGAACTGCATTTTTCTGTAGCTTCCATCACCCCATTTTTGTAAACATTTTTAAGGGTCTCGAAGTGATTGATGGAAAAAAGCCTTGGCTACTAAATTCTTATCGTTTTCATTTTCGTTTTTGTTTTATGTTTAATTCATCACTGTAAGCATGAATTAAACATAAAAACCTAGTTTGGTGTTATCATTTTATGTGCCTTAGAGTTCATCTGTGTAAAGGTCACCATACTTATATCAAAAATGAAAATCTAATGTTTGAATGACCTATTTTCGATGTTTTGGGTTTCAATATGGTTTAATATGGTTTGATAGTTTGTGATTCTATTTGTGAAGAGCCTTGATATTTGTTTGATAGTCTTGTCACGAATTCAATGTCGTACCAATAGTCATGCAAATGAATACACACCTGTTATACTCTCATCCTCACCTTACCTTGTTGGCTTAATGTATTAATGAGACATTAATTACTTGCATTGGGTTTCGGTACTCTGTATGTTTAGTTCTCATCACAGGGTATGGTAAGGATTGTGCTCAAACCCCTAGTTTTCATTCCCACTATTTGAGTTATGATAATACACAGGTTATGTTATTTTCATATCTCCACTCTTCATGTGGGTTGTTACTACTTCTCACATGATTCGAACCTAAGACTATTCATAGTAAACCCTGTTTCATTTTGGTTGCATTTGTCATGGCGCCTGTTGTTCGCCTGGAGCCAAATGGATGCCAGGCTTTACTTTCTCACAACGATGCAATTGAGGATATTAAAAGCCACGAAAGGGATATTTTTCTTAAAATATTTGAAGGATATAATCTTTAGGTGGTGAAGGCTTTCACATAGACCTTCGATGGTTGTAGAGAAAAATGCGGGGACACAAAATTAGAGTTGACCGAGGGGTTTGTGAGAGAAGCAATAGGGCTTCCATCGAAGGGTGAAAAATGGTTCAAAAACGTCTGAATTGAAGGAGTCTTGTGGAGCTTTTTCATGACATCCCGAAATATCAACTGTTGTGAAAAAGGTATTTCTATCTCCCTGGTTAAACCGAGGTGGCATAGCTTGTTGTTGATTCTCATGAAATTCATGACATGCGAGGGTTGATACAGATTAGTCTTCCTCTACCATATTTTTTTATCATGAATTTTATTGGTTACAAATTAAATATGCCATTTTACTTGCTGAGAAGTATCTATAAAATGTCCAAAAGATATAAAATATAGAGTCTTGATTCAAGTCTGTTCCATCACAGGTTGGTTAAGATTTTGTTGATGCATCACATGTCAACTGTAGGTGACTCCTGGGAGAAGTTTTTGATAAGAAATGGTTTTGATCAGACTGTTCCTACAGTAAACCCTTACTTAGACGAGCCACCAATTAAATACTAGTTCAATATTTCAATTTATAGACCAAGCTTTACCGACATAAACCCTTTAGATGCAGGGATGCCAAGTAAGTCTTCACCTATAGAATTTTTTGATCAAGGGATTGTTGAACTCAAGGTAATTGACCCTATTGTACCTGAAATTGATGCTAGCCTAAATGTTATTATTAATACGGATGTTGAGAAACCTCACAAAGGAACAAACAAGAAATGAACAAACTTAGGGTTCAAAAACAAAAGGGCAGGTCACTAAATTTCAAGGAAGCTAAGGAACATATCCAACAATCATCTGAGCTCGATCAGTCTGATCGAGATCGATGAGTGCTCAGATCCTGAGATAAAATATTTTCTAGTTTTAGAAGACCCAGAATTTCATGGTTACAGGAAGAAAGTTATCATTCTGACTGAACCTCATGATTTTGTCACAAATTTTCCATCGTGCCTTAAAGGTAAAGAGGGGTTCTTCGGTATTAGGCCTGATCAGAAGAAAATAGCAGGTAGGATCGATACACCCATGTTTGACTGTGCACTTCATCGACCTGCCATCTCGCCTGTACAATGTGATGTTTGTTTCCATTGGATCGAGCGGTATTACACCGACATCCCTGTCCTTCAGGCCTGAATTAAATTCCTTACTGCTCAAAATGATTTTTTGAGGCAAGAAAATTGTGACCTCAAGGCGCATGCAGAGAGGAAAGACAAGCGCATCAAGAGATCAGGAGACATAGTAATAAAAAATGCAACCAATGTAAAGGCGATAATAAATTTTGAACTACCTGGCCCATATTTAGTCAATTTTTAAATGGTAAAACATTTTTTCCTCTTATTTTATTCCTGTTATCTATTTCGAAATAAGTCAATTTAAAATCTGATTTTATTTGCTAAAATTAAGAATGGCTACAAAATCGAAGATTGTGTAGCCAAGTCTCTTTTAATGAAAATTAGAAATTAGTTATGAGTAATTTTCTAACTTAATTAAGTTTGTTTTGTTTGTTCAGGAAATAGGAGATTTTGTGGCTGATCATTTGGAGGAAACATATTTGACCATGCATCTAAATGATTAGTAGTGTCTTTTCTTGTTTGTTTTGTAAAAAATTTGATGTACCTTTGATTAAAACCAACTCTATTATAAGTGGCTCTCCAACCCACTATTTTTGCAATATTTTTTATTCTATGAGATCCTACTCTATCCTGTGAGATAGGAGAATGTGATCTCAGGACACTTTAAATACTGTTCATTTTGTAAGTAAAAGACATCTTGGCTAGAATAGGTTATAGGCATGTATTTCTCATAACTATATGGACAAGTGTTTCACATTTTGGTTTTAGACCACTGTGATATTGTTCCATCTATGTTTTGACTTTTACATTATGATATATTGATATGTTACACAAGCTTTAGCTTCTTTAGCATATGACATTTCATATTATTGAATGCTTTCAAAGTTTGATTATAACTTGTTGTTTCACATATTATCACTGTGATCATTATATCAATTTTAATATCATGATTTACGTATGATGTTTAGTTGATTGATAAAATGAATGCTTTACATTAATATTTATGTTACTGTAATCATTCATAATTATAATATCATTGGACATACATGTCTACTATTCGTTTCTTACATCCTAGCTATCAATAATCACCTGGAGTTTATTCGGGAGACATTAGTACAAGCCGGTCATAGATTTATCTCACAGGTGAGACAACTGGAGTTTTGGACCGCACAGAGACATAGACACAGTATGAAACTAATCTCAAGTTAGCTTTATTTCCATTAAATTTATGTTATTTTACTTATTAGCGAAACAGGACAGGTTTAGATTGGCTTTGACCATCACTCTATCCTTGTTTCAAAACATATTGCATTTAAGTTCTTAGATTTATGATTAGAAAACAAAAAATATAAAAAATGTGTTTTCTTTATCTACCTTTGAAAACAGTTACCAAACATTGATTTTGCAAGGTATACACTAAAAACATGCAATCTGTAATTACTCTGTACATAATGGCATGTTCATACTTATATTTCTGTTGAATGTATTTGTAAATAATTAGATTAACGTTTATATATTATTATAGTTTTATCATTAGTTAGTTTATTTATTTTCTTTGTTTTAGGACCCTAGTTGGCTAACGGAGCCATTAAACCCATCAAAATAGGTTACACCAAATGGCTTGGGTTATTTAGACAACCTCGGTCCATATCTATTTTTCCAGTTGACGGCAGGTCAAATTTGCCCGTCAACAAATGGCGCTAGAAGGAGGGTCTGAATTCAATTGATGGCATGTGAAGGTCGCAATACTCCTCCCCCACACACTCACTCCCTTTTCGTAACACATAGTCTCTTAGACAACAACGTTACACTTGAAACAAAAAATACTTCAAACGATAACCCCGACATTCCCGTTGAACCAGTAAAAATAGTTCCTCAAGGAGCCAACGTCCAAGAAATTGTTCGCCAATCACTCATAAAAACACACATTGCCTTAGCTCGTATCAGACAACCTGGTAGGCCACTTAGTCAACCCATTGATTTTTCATATATCCGAGAACAACTGTAAGGCACTGGTCTACTCCTAAACCCGTTAGGTGGACATACTACCAATCCTACCAAAACACCTATCCTTGGAGCCGGGGGATCCGGTATTCCACCTGCCCCACCTGATTCATCCCCATCCTCTTCATGAGGAGAATCTTCAGACGAAGGTAGTTACTCATCATGACTGTCACAGCCTTCGACATCACCAATGCCCATGGAAAACCAAAATAATCCCGCCAAACCTTGGCTCGATCAAGATGTCGTGGCTATACCTGAACCGCAACACCCATTACCAAAACATTTGGAGAAATGGTTACCCAAATTCGATCTTGATTCCAAACAATCTGTTGAAGACCACATCAAAAAAATTATGTTGGCCATTAGACTCTGGAGTGTAGAACATGAAGATGTAGTATGCTGATTATTCCCTTATACTTTTGAGGGAAATGCCTCCACATGGTATTTCGATCAACATCCCCAAACCATTGTTTCTTGGGACAAGTTTGAGACTTGTTTCTTGGAGAAATTCGGTGATGATAAATCACCAGAAGTTTTGGTTATGGAGCTATCTAGCCTAAAAATGAATCCCAAGGAAAAGGTGAAAGACTTCAACCAAAGATTTCTTACTTTAAAGAATAAAATCCCTACAGATTTCAATGTCTGTTGAAAGCCTAATTGTCGCATATTACACCAAAGATCTGCATAATAATATAGAAATTTGGGTCCAAAGGTATAAAAAGAATGCATTATTAGAAGCCTTTGAGGAGGCGATCCAAATTGAAAAGGATATATTAAGCTTAAAAGACAATCTCAATAGCGAAGTTGAAACAGTTTCTGCCTCTAAAAAAAAAATAAAGATCCTTGCTAGACCTCCTCAAACTAAAAGTCAACCAGAAACCCTAGACTTAGAAATCTTGCAGAAAGCTTTGCAAAAATTGTCCAATCAGGTCGTGGACTTGAAGAGATCAACTGAGGAGGAATACACAAGAAAAGGAAGTTTTAAACCTCCTTTCAGAAAACCTTTCCCTCCCAACCGGCCAAACCCGACCACTAAAGGTATAAATTTTGAGAGTTTACAGTATGCTTTGCAAACCATCTTAGAAGCACATGATAATTCTTCTTCTGTCCCTCCTGACAGTTTCGAATATGTATCTGAGGAAGAATTACTAGAAGAGGAAGAATCGTCTCCCAATATCTTCGGTCACTTCTCGGACAGTGTCTTCCAAGCAAATTTTGAAACTGTCCACCCCTAAAACACGAGAAGAAAAACACAAAACAAACCTCCTTCTGAAGTGAGTACTAATGTGCTTCCAAAATAGGCAAAGAAAGATGAAATTAAACAAAGTTTAGAAGCCCATGTTTTAGAATACGATTCAATCGAAGATCTAAAAAAACTGAGGGCTAATATTTTTGTTTTCGAGCTGCTGAAATTTCCCCTTATTTTGCAGAAAATGTTTCAAAGTATCGTTGAAAACAATTAAAAAAATGATCCTGGCAGCAAGAAAACTGTAGAAATTGGTTCAAAAACATCCAAAAGGATCCCAACTAAAACGACATCTGAACCTCCAGATAAAAGTGATTTAGCTGAGAAAACTGTATCAAATGTAGATAAAACTGTTTTAGGGACAATAACTAAAAATCAACAGAATTCTGTTGTTAGCACTCGGAAAAATGTCTCGCCTTTCTTGTTAACCTTTGAAATTTTTAATAGGAATGTACATAATTGTATGGTCGATTCCATTGCATCATCAAATGTGATGCATCTATCTATTTGTCAAAAAATTAACGTAGAAGTTAAACCTTCTGATCTCAAAAGCATTCAGTTTGATCGAATGAACCTTAAGGTAATTGGTGAGCTTAAGAATGTTCTGGTTAGATTATCTTCCAATCCTAAGGTTCACCAGATAATTGACATTATTGTTGTTGACATCCCTAAAGTTTATGGTTTGTTTTTAAGCAGGGACTAGTTCAAACTGTTGCATGGTTACTTTGCCAGAGATTGGTCTCATTTGTGGCTGCCAGAAAATGGACAGCCAAATAGAATCAGGATAAATAGAGAACACTATCTTAAACACACCATGACAGATTTAAATGATGCAAACGAACCTTTCACTGCATCTTCTAATTCATTTGAAATGCAGGGAATGAATGCCTTCTTTGGTAACTTTATGACCAAAATTTCTCCTATCACTGATCCAAGGCAGCAATCAGAAATTATGACCTATACTCAGACATCAGCTTTGTCAAGCATGCCAAACATTGTTGACGAAGCTCAAATTTGGTCATTGTACTTTGATGGATCCAAATCCAAAGAAGGAGCTGGTGCAGGATGTGTAATCATCATTCCCCCAGGTAATAAGACTTTCGTTGCCTATTGATTAGAGTTCGAGTGCACTAATAAAACCACCGAATGTGAAGCACTTCCACAAGGGCTTAGGAAGATTTGGATATGGACGTACACAATTTAATGGTATTCAGTGATTCATAGATAGTGGTTAGGTAGGTAAGAAACTCCATACATTTCTTATCACCACATCTGAAAAGTTACCAAACTGAGCTATGGAGTTTCATGCAAAATTTTTCAGGATTTAACATAAATTCCCTTCCTAGACTAAGTAATTCAGAGGCTGATTTATTGGCTAATGTCGCTTCTAAACTATTTCCCGCAGAATGTATTTCTCCTAATGTGTTTTAGATTGAATTGTTGTTCAGGCCATCGATCCTGGATAACATCACCAATTGGAGAGTGTTCGACAATGACCATTAGATCATCAAATTCTTGCATATGGAGGACACCTTCCAAGGTGCAGTCATTGATGAAGGCACTCACGATGAAAACCTCTGCAATTTCACGGTAATATCAGATCCTAGATATCCTGAATGGACATCTGATCTGGTAAATTCTATCCCCAGATTTGTTGTAAGACTAGAGAAGTTTTATGACTTGCATGATAAATTTAGAGGGTCATTTAATTGTAAAACAAACAGTTCTTCTTTGATTTATGAGACGGTTAATTTAGGGACAAAGGAAAATCCTCAAAATATTAATTTGGGAATAGGATGCTCCGAGCAAGAACGATATGATTTTATAAAAAAATTTAAATAATTTAAAGACGTTTTTTCCTGGACATATGATGATTTGAAAACATTTGATCCTAATATCATACAACATGTCATCCCCATGAAACCCCAAACCTATCCTTTTCAGAAGAAATTAAGAAAGATTCACCCTAAATTGGAACCCATCGTTAAAAAAGAACTAAATAAATTACTAAATGCAAAGATAATTTTCTCGGTAAGACACACACAATGGGTGTCTAATCTAGTTCCTGTAAGGAAGAAAAGTGGTGAAATTCAACTCTGTGTCGACTTTCGAAACTTGAACCGAGCATCTGAAAAAGATAATTACCCTGTTCCTCCAATGGAACAAATTTTACAACATGTATCTGGTTCTGAAAGACCATCTTTAATAGATGGCTTTTCGAGATATAGTCAGGTCCTCATGTCTCCATCAAACCAACTTAAAACCACCTTTCGTACCCCATGGCGAACTTATGCCTACAGGAAGATGCCTTTTGGACTTATAAATGTTGGCGGCACTTTCCAGAGAGCAATGAACATTTCTTTCTGTGGCCTCATAAATCAATCAGTGGTGGTCTATCTTGATGACGTCACTATCTTCTCTAAAAACAAGAAATATCACTTATCTCACCTTAGGATTGTCCTAGAACGATGTCGCAAGTTCGGTATATCTCTCAACCCTAAGAAATCGGCCTTTGTGGTAGAGCAAGGTAAACTGCTTGGGTTTATAGTGTCCAAGGAAGAAATGATTATTGACCCTGAAAGAACCCAAGAAATTACTAAAATCTCCCCTCCCTCTTCCAAAAAACCCATGCAGTCCTTTTTAGGAAAGATTAATTTTGTTAGAAGATTTGTCCCAAGTTTTTCAGAAATGGTAAGACCATTACAGAATTTGATTAAAAAATATGTTACGTACCGTTGGGGAACACAAGAAAGTCAATCCTTTGACTCCATTAGAAAATAAATAATAGAAGCTCCTTCCTTGATGAGTCCCGATTTCTCTCAGGATTTCACTCTTTACACCTTTGCTTCCGACCGATCTTATGCTGTTGTGTTAACCCAAAAAAACGCTGAAAGCAATGAGATACCCATTGCCTTCATGAGCTCAACTTTCAAAGGAGCAAAGCTTAATTACCCAATAGTAGATCAACATTCATACGTTGTTTTTAAAGTAGTGAAACACTTTCAGTCATACCTGCTGAAATCCAGAACCAAGGTCATCGTTCCTTACCTAGCTGTAAGAAACATGTTAGTACAAAACGAACTGGGTGAGAAAAGAGAAAATTGGATGATGTCGTTACAAGAGTATGACCTCAAAATAACCCTTGCACAAATTGTTGGAGGTCAAGGCTTATGCAAACTAGTGGTTGATTTAGTTGAAGGGAAGGAAATTCAAATTAACACCTTAATTGTAAAGCACCACAATGAAAAACAAATCAACTATGCAAAAGTTGATGTCAATTATTGGTATGAGAACGTTAAATTTTATTTGACACATGGATCTTCTCCTCACTATCTTGATCCTAAGAATAGAAGAGCACTCAAGCTAAAATCTGCATCTTTCCAGTTAATAAATGATGTATTATTTCGAAAGCATTTTGACGGTGTTCTTATGCGTTGTTTAGAAAAGGAAGAATCGGAAAAAGTACTATATTAACTTCATGCAGGTGAAGTAGGTGGTCACTTCGGGGGAGACACCACTTCTCACAAAGTGTTAAGAGTTGGTTACTATTGGCCCACTTTTTTTAAATATGCCCACGTGTTGTGCTATAAATGTATAGTTTCCTAAAAGGTTGCAGGACGGGTTAAAAAGACAACATTTCCTTTGCAGCCCATCACTATAGATTCCCCTTTTTAGCTGTGGTATCTTGACATCATAGGACCAATTAAACCTTCTTATTCACAACAACATAAGTATATCATTACAACAACGGATTATTTTACCATATGGTCTGAAGCTGCACCTTTGAAAGTGGTAAACACAAATCAAGTAGTATTTTTCCTCAATTCTCATATCATCACTCGATTCGACATTCCCGGATGTTTGGTATTTGATAACTCCTCCTAATTTTCATCCATTGATATGAATGTCTTTGCCTTGGAAAAAGGGATTAAACTAAAATATTCTGCCAGCTACTACCCTTAAGGAAATGGTCTAGCAGAATCAACAAACAAAAATTTAATCAAGATAATTAAGAGGATAGTTTCATAGAACCATAAGAACTGGCACAATACACTGTATAATGCACTTTGGGCTGACAGGGTGACACCAAAATCCTCTGTTGGTAATTCCCCTTTCTTTCTCGTCTACAGAAGAGAAGCAATTCTCCCACCACATGTTCTGCTTCGTTCTCTGCAACTATTGCAGAAAGTTCAAGAGGATGAGTGCCCTCCCCTAGAAAGTCAAATAAATGCCTTGTCAAAACTAGAGGAAGTAAGGGCACAAGTAAACTAGAAATTGGATCAGCACCAACAAATCGTAAAAAACTGGTTTGATTCAAATTCTTATTCAGATAGGAATTTCAAAGTAGGAGATTTGGTTCTCAAGTGGGACAAAACTCATGAGGGAAAGGGGGAACACACCAAGTTCCCGAATCTGTGGTTAGGACCATTCGTAATTTTTGAAAAATTAGGTCCCAGCTCTTTCCATCTGCACAATTTGGGGGGACAACCAGACATTTTCCCAATGAATGGCCAAGAACTCAAGAGGTATTTTTCTTGATGATTCCAGATTCACTTCTTTGTACATATTTTTGTTTTGTTTTAATTTTGTTTTCCATTTTTTATTTTGGTTCTTTTCATTTTGATTGTTTTTGGTTTGTTTCCAAATAATTATATCTGTGTCACCATTTCATTTATGGAAGGAAAATCAGAATTTTTATCCAAGAGCAACAACTGATGACTTTTCAAAGCACCGTTCAGTAAAACTCAGATCAACAGAAGAACATTCCTACTCAAATCATTTTTGTTGGTTTCTTTTAGAAATCTCGAGGGCATGCGATTATCATTAATAAAACTCTTAACGATATCCCTGTTTTTAAGAAAACAACTCAATTATACCTTCCTGTACTTGAGATGGTTTCTTAATAGGAATCTAAGTGTTCATATGTTAAGAACCAAATATCAATATAGCATAGAAAAACCTCAGAAAAAGTACTCAACACCTTGAAAAAAAGATAATTTCATATAATAAGCCTCTTCAAAAGGGCAACCTCCTTTTACCCCACTTAAATGTTCAAGTACAAGATGATTCAAAATGAAAATGTCTCCTTGGTATATATAAGAGACTAGGAGGTATAATTACAACTAATGGAATAAAACCAACATAAATAAAATAACATTACTAATGTAATATGCCCCAATTAAGATGTAATGAGGCAATATTAGGGCTTAACATGCCCCTCCCCTTGAGACAAGTGTTATCCGCAACGCTTGAGTAACTTTGGATGCTTCTGTATAAAATACTCATCTTCCCAAGTGGAATCTTCAGTCGGTAGTTTCCTCCATTTAATGAGATGCTTTGAAATGGATCTATTCCTCAGCTGGCGAATTCTTGTTTTAGTGATGGATTCAGGCTCCAATATGATTTTTCCTTCCTCGTCAAGTTTTGGCAATATCGTTTGAACTGGGATCTTGTCGCCTATAACCTTCTTTAAGCATGAAACATGGAAAACTGGGTGTAATCGTGAAGATGCAGGAAAGTCATGCCATAGTACCAATCTTTTGCAACACCTTATAAGGGCCATAGTACTTTGGTGATAATTTATTATCCTTCTTGGCTTGCTTGAGGGACATCTGTTTGTATGGTTGTAGTCTTAAAAACACCCAATCCCCTATTTCAAAACTTCTTTCACTACGATGTTGATTTGCTTGTTGTTTCATGCAATTCTGTGCCATGGTCAAGTTGTCCTTTAAGATTTGGAGAACTTGTTGTTGATTCTCGATGTGATCTTCCACTGCTTGAACCTTAGATTTTTATTTTAGAGAGGAAGTTATGGAAGGAGGGTGGTATCCATAAAGTGCCATAAATGGTGTCATTTTTGTTGCAGTATGAAAGGAAGTGTTATACCACCATTCTGCCAAGGGTAACCATTTGAACCATTGTGTTTGTTTATTAGAGACAAAGCAACGA
>ML784146.1:325968-341034 GCA_009831015.1 Picea engelmannii | reverse complement strand
TATCATCATCAAATCATCACATCAAATCAACATCATAATAAACAAATCAACCCAAGAGCACACTCCCTGACTCAGTCCGGAGTCCAAGGGGGTCTACCGATGCCTCCGCATCCTCAAGGTCTCAAACCTGCACACTCAACCAATTGAGTCAATAGCACCCGTATACATGAATAGTAACGCATCAATCATCTGTCAATCACATCAAAATCAGATATATAAGGTCCAACATCAAAAAGGGTCCAGATCACTTGCGAGCAAGTGTCCTCAAAGAATAAGTGGTCTCAGTGCGCTAGAGCGGGATGTTACAGACACTAGCTCTCATATTGAAGAGAATGTTGTGGGAAAGCACATAGCGCTCATATCTTAGGAAGAAGATGGTCATATTTGATTGATTGAACAACAGATGAATACTTGATGACAACATTGGCATTCACATAAGTTTTATGACAACCCACTTAGTTTAAGTTTACTTTACCTCAGTATGATTTTATTAGGATTAGTTTTAATTTTGATCTTCACTTTCTTTTAGTTTAATTTCATTCCAATAAGTCAGTCATTTAGAGGAATAATTATTCCCAAGATGTCTAAGATCTTATAACACCATTCTTTGTTGTTATTCAGGTTGAGAAATGGCTTGTGCAATCAGCCGCTCAAGATTTTTCTCTTGAAACGAAAGAAACATAGGGAAGTGTTAATCTAATTTAGTTTCTTAAGATTCATTTGCGACATCTTTTGAGTGATAAACTAATATTGTCACCAACTCAATAGTTGATCAAAAATATATTCTCATTCATTTATTGTCATGTTGTTTTCTGATCTAGTCGTTGTTTGGAGTCATTTTAATGACTATTTTGATAACCTCCATAATTGTAATATCTCTTTGCATTGTCAAAATGAATCTTTGGTATTAATGATTATCTTTTATGGCAAAGATAAAATGGCACTTTGGTGATAAATGCAATTTTTGTTATTGGAAAATTCAACATTTTCAAAATTGCAAAGGAATTGGTTATGTCAAGAAATATTGAGAGCATATGGGTTTATGGAACATTTCATGAAATTGGTTTTTGAAAATATGTTTTGATTGAGAATCTACATTAACCCATGTTGTTAGATTCCTGGAAACTTGTTTTGTTGAATTGAATGAAAGAACTTGTATGTGGTAGTTGGATTAAACAATTGTGTCGTAAATCATTTACATTGATCATCAATTCGAACCTCTACTCTGGGAATTTCTCTGTTGGGTTTAATGTTGAATGATTACCTTTTATTGACTGATTGTTTCCCTTGGCTTAGCTTCGAGATTTCACTGAAAACACTTTCACTGTTGAACCAGATTTGTTGCTTGCTACTGGGTTCTATTCTTATCTTTCTCGGCCAATTTTCACCCTTTTAGTGACTGCAATTTCAACTTCATATTTATTTTAGTTTAATTTTCTTTTTCATGAATTTGAATATTGATTTCAGACTTGTTTTCTTCTTGTACATATTCCTTCCATATTTTTATTTTCATACTGGTATTTTCCTGAACTAACTTGACTCTCAATCTTCCTTGAGGATTACTCTTTAAATTTGAGTGAGGGGGTGGTCTAATTTTGGTCACATACTACAAATTTATTTTTTACAAGTCATGAGATGCATGGGATTCTCTATCTAAATGAAAATTTATGAAGTTCTCAACTGTAGGTATGGACTGATATTTGTGGTGGAAAACATGTGTCTTTTGAGCATACCATGATAATCCATAAGTATAGGAAAATGTCTATCCACTCTTTTATTTGAGCTCTATCCACTTCACATTAATAAAATGGCCAATGCTATGGTGGATTTTGGGGAAACTTGTGGGTTAAAATAAAATGCATAACATATACTCAGAAAATAAAATTAACTCTCATATCACCCCTCTTCCTTCACACCCTATGTGCATATGCATATCTATATCTAGAGTCTAAAAGGTGAACATATTCTGAAATAAAAAAGGAAGTTGAAAGCACTGTTAATAGTGTGGGAAGTACAAGTAAACCTTCTAGATCTATGGACATCTACTAGAAGAGGAGATATGCTTGTATGGTACCAAGGAAACATCATAAGGGCTATGGACACTCGCTGGCAATGAAGCAATGATAGGAAAATAAGATGAGGAACACAATTAGGTAGATGTTTTCTTGTTTTAAAAGTGAAAAATCATGGTCAAACTAAAACTAATCTGAAGTGTGCAGCCAATAAAAGAATTTATCTCATTAATTGGATCTTTGAAAAGGGTGTGTTAGATTACAAGTACTAGAAATATTGGGTTATATTTTTTAGAATTTTGGCATCAATGTGGTACCCATGACTATTGAAAATTTGTCTGCAATTTGTTGAACTTATCTTTAAAACTCAAATATAAAGTATGGGCCCTAGACTTCTATTGACATATATAATTGGTTCATCCAGTGTGTCACCATTTGTTGTGGTTGCAACAACCTTTTACAAGATAGAGCAAAGGGCCCCCCTACTAAAATTTCAATCCTATTGCCTAATCCTCTACTGCTTGAGCCTAATGATTTCTCCTTTCCTTCATTGAGGGAGTTGAGGCTTGGTCTTGATTGATGTTTTTTTTTATGGAGTTTTATTATCTCATTTGATCTTATGATTTCAAATCTATTCATGATTCTTAGTTTACCTATGATGTTTCGTTGACATTTGTATAAGTGGTCAACATGTTGTCTTCCTACCTTATACAATTTCTCAAGTGTTTAATGATTTTATATGGTTGTAAGGTTTAATGATCTAGTACATGTCTTGAATTCATTTGATATACATTTTCAATCATTTTCTTGGATGACTTATTCAAATTTTTCTAGCATATGGTGCTTAGCATCTTCATCTTTATACTCTCATATATTGGACAACTCTTAACTTGATTCATAAGTTCACTGATCATTTATATGTGTCGAAGATTAGATGCATGCACCTATTGTAATACTTATTTAATCTAGATCATAGATGATTTCCTTCATTAAACCTCTCCCTTTCATATTCTTAAAAATCTAGACTTTTTCATGAGTTTGCTTAAAGGCAAGGAAGTATAATGTTTCTGATATATTGGTAAATGTCCTCTTAATCGCATAACTGATTGTGTCTCCTTCTATGGTTGCAAGAACATGTTAGCATGATATCCTTCTTCATGATTTCTCCAGCCCTGAAATGCATGTGAGGGAATCCTTTGATCTTCTTCCCCTTTTAGCCTACCCTTTCTTTATTGAGATTTCCTTATATTTTCTTCTATTATTTTCTCTAACTAAACCTCATAGTTGTATTATTCTAGTCGATAGATTTCCAACAGTTATAACCATACTTAAATCCTAGTTCTGGATCAAACGTTACCACCTCCCAAAGTTTCCTAAGACAAATCTCACCATTTCCACCTCACTGCCACATGGCCCCCTCTCATTGGTGCCATATGATGTGGCACTAACATGGATGCTGACATGAAACCTGCCACTTGGAAAATCGACCCCACATTTAATCTTGGATCCTTCTTCATCGTCGAAATTCATCTATACCAAAATGCTACAGATCATGCCGATCGATTTTCCCGATGACGATCATCTCCTTCCGACCCAACCAATTTTCCCAACCTGATCAACTCCCTTCCAATCACATATTTTGACCTGATAAATTTTTCTGATGAATATCATCTCCTTCCAACCCAACCAATTTTTCCTGACTCGATCAGCTCCCTTTTGATCATATCTTTCGACCCGACCAATTGTTCCGACCAGACCAAATCGTCCCGAAATACCATTCAGGAAACATGTTTTAAACGACCATATCTTGGGATTCATATGTCGGAATTGAGCCCATGATACCTCATTGGAAAGTTTTGAGTAGATGAATGTAATGAAAGAGGTATCAAGGTTATAAAAGTGACAAAAAATATCATAAATTGAAGAGAACAGTAGAACACAAATTTGGGGGGGAAATGAACTGTGCAGACTTCAAACAATCATATATGGAGCTAAGAGTAAGGAAATCATGCCTAGAAGGGCTCGATGGAAATATGGAGGAGAGAAGCATAGACCTGGATAGCAAATTCTAGCATATTGAGGGTATAAATGGTCCAAAAATTAAAAACACATATGAAACCCAAATTTGAATGAAGAACCAGATATGCAGACTTCAAATAATCATATCTTGAGCTATGGGAAATGAAATCAAACCAGAAAGGGATCAATGGAAAGATGAGATAGAGGAGAAGAATCCAGAATGATCTTGTTTAGCATACTAGAGCCAGAAACACCCAGAACTACCCAAGAAATTTAGAAAATGACCCAACACGCAGAGTGAATAATAAATTTAAATAGATATCATTTGTAAACTTCCATAGGGAGAATGTAACCACCCACGAGTCTCTTCAACTCCCATTTTTAACTCCACATCTACATTTTTGAAATGCAAAAGAAATTTGAAATGTAAAAAAAGACAAAATTAGGGGAAAACGAAACGAATGGTCATGAGAGTTGAAGAGTCTCTCTCTTGTTTTATAAAAGAGATCAAGTTGAATGGAATTTATACTTTTCCCCTTTGTAATAAAATATGTTACTTTTACTTCTGAGTAATAAAGGGCGGGGGGAATTTTGGAAATCTGTGATGTTGATCGGTGTATTGGAGACTATTCTTTATACATTTATCTTTTAGCTGAGTAGATAGGATTTTGTACTTGTATGAATTATTTCTGCACTCTGTTTTGTTTGTTTATGTTGTCATATGTTTCCTCGTGGGTACATAAATGATGTTATGGTTGTATAGTACAACTATTTGACTATGTATCTGTAGCATTTTTATTTTCATTTATCATTAGAATACTTGAACTATTTCTAGTTCTGATGGTGTTATCTTTCTTTGTACTCATTCTTTTAGTTTTTCTCCTGAGATAGGTTAGAATTAGTTAGATTACATTAGTTTCCTTATAGTTATATTAGCCTTAGGATTATTTATAACTCTTTGGGGGGCAATCCATTGTCTTTCCCATATTTCATCTTTTAATTATGAGTGGCAGTGAGGCCCATAAACTTGCGGGAAATGCTACACCAAACGAGAGTAGGTATGATTAAGACCTGCCATCGGACGTTCTCCCTCATCTTCTTGATAGGCCTTTCAGACTCGTCAACACACCTCTTTTATGATGTTGCCTAGGTTGTGATTAGAAAGTACCACTCCTTAGATTGGTACTTGTAAAGGATAAGTTCTCCAGCTCTTGCCTCCAGATATCCTTCACTGATTCTGAGACATAGATCCACTGTGTATCTCTTTTGTGGATATGATCTCTTTTGACATGGATCCACCATGTATTTCTTTCATGGCCACGATCAATGCTTTTTTTATACACATTTTTCATGGATCCGTAGTGTACTTGAAAGGAGGCCATGCTTGTAATCACACCTAAGAATGGGTATGCCCACATCTAGAATTGAGTATTATGACTTGTTTTTGTCGTCGGTTGTTGTCCTTAGATTGGATTCTAGCAACCTTCACCCTGGCTTACTACTCTTTGAATACTTATAATGTATTTCATCCATTAGTTTGTATTTTGACCTCACACATTAGGGGGCATATGTTATAGCATCAATTTCCACCCTTGAAGCATTGACGTTCTCATTGGCCTAGTCCCTATCCTACTTGTAAACACCTTTTCCCCATACCTCCTTGAGATCTTCTAAAAAACATTTTTTTGGAATTTGTACAATATCTATATATATGTGTGTGTGTGTGTGTGTGTGTGGTTAGTCACCTAACTCTATTTACCCATACTCAATCGTCTCTAGCTAATTAGAGATGGCTTAAATAGAGAATTTGGTCAAAGGAGAAAGGTAATGATTCAATGCATATCAAAGAAAACAATAGATTGACTATCCCTGCCATGCATGTAAGCCCATATACCTCCCATTTTTTGCTATTCCTTGACCTGAAAACCCTTGTTTTCATTCTTCTTTGAGCACTTTTCTATTTGACTAGGAGTCTCCTTATATCCTCCTTGAGTTTTTTCAGGGAATTGAAGTTCGAGACCAACCTTTATAGAAATATCTTGGGTGGATGGACCCGCTGTCTTTTTAATGGGGCAGAGCCACAACATTATAGGTATACATTGTAATTTTCATACTATTGAATATTTATAAGATGCTCATTCCTTTAAAATGTTGTGTTCGTAATGTTTAATTTGTAGTTATTTAATATATTTTGTTTAGAAAACTAGTGGCATTGAATTTATTGTGTATTTAATCGAACTAACAAGAATTTATTAGTATAACTACCTCTCCCCTTACACTTGTATGCTTTATTTGTTGCAAGTTGCAGAGGAAGATATCGAGAAGGAGTGAGAATATTCTAAAATTCAGGAACTACACCGAACGTAGGACTACCAGTAAGTTTATTTTTCTCCTTCTTATGTTAGTTACTTATTTCGTTTGAATCGATTATAGAATCCTTGTTGTTTGTTATCATTGGAATTTTATGTCTTTAGGGTTATTGATTTTTCTTAGTTAGCCCACAATTGTAGGGGATTTTCCTCGAAAGTAGGGAGAACTGTGAGAAAAGGTGAACCTATTTTCCGATTGGGGAGAGCCCAGTAAGGATCAAGGTTCCAACCACATAATACAATACAATAAAATTTAGGCCTTGGAATAGAAGATACAGAATAATGTAATGGTGATAAAATAAAAATTGGATGAGGTTCGGAAAAGAAAAGGGTTAACCCCAAATGCTTAGTTCAAAGATTATCAGGATCCAACAAGAGGGAAGTCAGGTAAAATGAAAGAAGACTAAGGGTTTCCCATCTGCATTTTAGATCTAAAGTGATTAGGTAAAGGAATGGGCTATGCAACCTTGCTCCCGCAACCATAGAAAGAATAAAATATGTTATGCAAGGAAGAAGATACTTTCCAGTATGTCATAAATATTATAATCTTTACCTTTTCCTTCAACAAAATTATGAATAAGTGTTGGGTTTGTTTACAAAATGCAGAAAAATTAATAAGTTTCTCAAAGATAATCATCCATGAACTCATCCTTTCATAAACAACTATTTTTGTAAATAAAATTCATGAAAGATGCATGTATATAATATTAAATTCGTAGAAAGGATTAATGATCTTATAATTCAACTTAAGAGTTTTAAACGAAAGAATATAATTAACATACAAGAGCTTGAACATAAATATGAATAAATTAGGCACAAAATGAAAGCAAGAGGATATAGAATGCATATATGTTCTTCATTTAATTCATCCATTCAAGAAGTCCTCAAAAGAAAACTCATTCAAGGCAAGAAATAGAAAATCAATCTCTGCAGTCATATAGGATCATCAAATACTTCGAAATCTGCAAAAGGGTCCCAAAGATAACTATTTCATTTCATCATGCAAATATTAACGAATCATCTTAAGTTGAAAATAATTATGAAGAAGATTTGAAAGTATAAGATCAAAAGGATTAACAAACCTCCATCAAAGACAATCACTAATAAAGATCCAAACCCCCAACTCTCTCAAGTTAGGTAAAGAATAATCATTAGGCTCATAGTAGTAGAGGATTAGGCATTATAGTTCAAATTTTAGTAGGGGGGGCTTTCCTTTCGCTTATAACAACAAAATTAAAGGAGGGTTGTTGTGGCTATGTTGACGGGCAGAAATGACCACTCGTCAATGAAAGGGAAGCAACCCGGACCAAGGTTCTTTAAATATAACCCAAGTTATTTGGCGTAGTTGTTTTCGATTGGTTTTATGGATCTGTTATCTAATAAGATGATTTTCTCCTTGAGAGGAGACTTCAATAAGCTCTTTTGATCTAAATGAAAACTGTAAATCTAGAATGCAAATTTAAACTAATAAAAAAAAATCGGTTCTAAAGCTACAAACACAAATAAACAACTTAATCAAAACTATCCCGTGGGAGAATGACGAATCTAAAATCAATTCATCTCTCTTTTATAAATGAAACGTGTAATAATCAGAAATCATAGAAGACGTTCTACTATTCGATCACTACACATTGTATAAGTTAATGTGAGGCAACATAATAAAATCATGAAGCATTACAAAAACACTTTATAACATGTGAAATTGAACCAATTCCAGTTAATATATTCAATAGTCAGTAATCATTATCTTTTAAAAAGACATTTTAAAATATTATGATCGTAAGAATATGAAGAAGATTCTAAAAACAAATTTCAAAACTTTGCTTCAATTCATTGAAGAGAATGATAAGAGGGAACAAGAAAAGTAGCTTTTATTACCAATGAAAAAAAAATCATACAGAGTTTTTAAAATTAAACTTTACAGATCTATCCTGGAATATCATCACTTCATAAGAAATTATATCTACAAACGGTTGGCAGTGCCTCTGTTACTATTCCTTCAAAAAGTAAGGTTTACAAAGAAACAATGTGCAGAAAAGAATAAAATTGTTTTCTCCTTTGTGGAGACCCCAACCACCTCAAGTCTTTCTCATACTCTATTTATACTATATATATTTATGATAATACAAGATGCACATCATAACTAATATCTAAAACAAGCACAAGGTTCCCAAAAATTAGGAAAGTATCGTTTATCCAATGAACTCGATCGCATAGATCATATTAGAGTTTTCTTAAAAATAAACAAATACTAACAACTTGTCACATCAAGTCATACTAACTGAATGTATTACTTTTGGCATATTTGGAAACCATGTTCCAGCTACATATATGTAATAGACACTTGCAAATCATAAAACAAATTAAATTAATAACTAATACTTTTAAAAGATTGGCTACATAATCTTCAATTATGTAGTTTAAATAAAGGAATTTGCGAATAAAAAAAAAAAATTCAAACCAAAATCAATACATATCAAAATGTCTCGATACCAATAAAAATACACATGCAAAATAAAATTTGATCATCACTGGACATCACAACTTGAGCTCATAATGATTTTCATATCTGAAGTAATGATAACATTCACCCTGAGGACAACAATTTTCAATTTCTTATTTATCTCGACAAGCTCTTAGTTCATGTTGTTGAATTAATGATTTCTTTTGTTTCTTCAGATGGTGGTTCTCATCCTATAGCTAGGAAATATTTCCTTTAATAAAAATTAACACGGAACGATACTCTTATATCCAGAATCGATAATTTAAGCATTGGGTTGAGTTATTCTCACCAACAAAAGATATATTACCCAAAAATTCATTCTCAAGACCAAATATGACACCTGAGAATTGAGCATGACTTCAGATTCAAACAACATCAAATATTTCATTAAGAGAGTCATCTTTCTTATGATTTCCATGAAAAAACTTCTAAGTATTCTCAAAATGGGTGTACAAGGATTTGAGTAAAATTATTTCTTCAAAATAAAATCATTTGATTGAGGAAACTTGAATTCAACTGACACCCAAATTAAAATGTTATGAATCAAGCATTCACTTAGGGTTTTAATAACCTTTCTAGAAGAATTTCAAATACAGAAAAGAAGTCTTAATTCATATCCCTAAAACATCATAAGGAAACGAAAGTGATAACAATAGACTAAATCATGGCACTCTTTACAAGCAATTTACTGCCATACCTTGATGACAATATAAGTGCTCAGACTCAAGTAACTCACACGAGAGGCCCTTCTTCATTTAATCACATGTCAATAATAATAACAAGAAAATCCTCATTTATATGGAACTCAAGACCCCCAATACAAATTGTCTTGTCATTGAAAAACTGTGCAAAACCTTGGGCGACTTGGTCATTGTGGTTGTAGATTTTTTTTAGAAAAAAAAAACAACCAGCCCACTCTTCATGCAAGAGAAATAGAGTCATAAAATGCCTCAACTATTTCGATGATAGAAGATTCAAATCATACTATAGGTGCCATCAACATATCAAACAACTCAACGCATGGGTAGATTTTATTCAAAGAGGAAAAAGTAAGGTCGGGTAATGTGACAGAGAGAAAACCCTCATACTCTCCAAAAATAGTAAAGGAATTGGTGATACTATCCCTTTCAAGCCTCCAATTAGGATGAAATAACCCTGTACCTTGGTTCCAAACTTCAAGGCTCATGAAAAAATAAAAATATTAATTGCATTAGATGTGGAAAAGAGTAGGATGAACACATGAAAATCTGCATTGATTTCCCATATCTAGGTGTAAGGGATATGATGGGACATAAATCAAACTCTAATCATAGTTCCATGTTTATAGTAATAGCCATAAGGACCATTGAAATGCATAACACTTAGGATTAAAGAGGTTCATTTGAATATTCATACTAATACCTTGAGCGCTTGTCTTAATGAATTTCAACATTTGGTCGACATGATTCTCACTCCGGGTATGATATGATCAAAGGGGTAATGTGTGAAATGTTTGAAAACACATATTTTGATTATGAAGAATGATATGGCATTAAGGTTTGAATTATACCAAATACATAACCCTTTTCACAACATTTTAATCATCAAATTAAAATCACAACATTTACTCATAATGAAGATATAATCCTAAAAATAAGTCATGAAGGTATTACCAAGGTGTTGCTAAGTAATTTTTTATTTCAAAAGAAAGAATGAACATGTGGTATAGAAAGTCCATTCTAACCTTTAGAATAAAATAAATTTTAAGCACTTAAGATTGCAAAATAAACACCTTGATTATAAGAATGACTTCAACTAAGAGTAGAACTAGATCACATCATTGAGCGATGCATATAAGCATAGATAATGCCATGAAAATATCCAAAGGTACTAAAATACATACAAATACTCCCCATAATCATGTTTTGAATTTCATGCTTACAGTCATGAAATTCAAAACAATAAACAAAACAAATAATCGAAATCGTGATGTGTTTAAGGATTTAACATTAACAATCCTTTCAGTGATTATCCAATTTGAAATGATACCATAATGTCCACTAAAATCAATCCCAAAAATCACTAAAGGTAGAATATTTACAATGGGGGGCATTTCATTTTAGGAAAATGTAAGGGGATTTGTTGGGAGGCCAACGTGCCCCAAAACTTATTATTATATTTTATGCATTAGAATCCAATATTATTAATAAAAAAAAAACCTTGTACTTAGGGAAAATACCCCTTAAAACTAATCAAATCCACTATTAATCCTCTCTTTGACTCTTAGTTGTCATCTTAAACCAAGTGGTGATTTTTCTTCCTTCTTCCTCGAATCCCCTTATGAGTGGTGGATCGTCACTTTTGTGGCTATGTGATGTTTCACACTAATTGTTGTACTAGATTTTGATGACTCCGTTACATATTTCTCATCAACCCCACCCTTTTTCAATTGTGTGGCTTCCTCTATTTTTTCTCTTTGTTTTCGTTACAAACCAAGTGGTGGTTTTACTTCGTTCTTCCTCCACTCCCCTCATCAGTGGTGGATCATCACTTTTGTGGCTATGTGATGTTTCACAATAATTGTTGTACTAGATTTTGGTGACTTCACTACAGATTTCTCATCAACCCATCATTTTTCAATTGTGTGGCTTCCTCTATTTTCTCTCTTAGTTTTATTTTGTTAATGGACAACATTTTCCCGAGGTCCCCTATTGTTAAAATCTCCCACATACATGCTAATAAATTATTCCCTAAGGAAGGCTCTAATGTGACCACCCTTAACCAAATGAACATGTTTAACATGGATCAAAATTTCTACCCAATTGCTCCATCCATGTGATTCCTTATTCATCCCCCTAACCAAATATTTCCTCCTCAACATTTAAACTTAGCACCCACTCCTTATCTCCCCATGAGCCAACTTTATCCTTGAGTTTTTTTCGATGCCTCCTTCCAAATTTACACATACAACTAATATGAGACAAGGTTTATATGCAATTGTGTCCCTTTCCTCTGGCCAAGTGGACATGCAACTCCCTACATGTTGTGTCCAAGTGTACATGTAACATGATACTAGAGGTATGGCATCTGACTAAATCATGCCCTACATGAGACAAATGAACCAAAGAATGAGAAACTTTCCCATACAATGGACATTCAACACCATGTTATTTACCATGAGTTTATGGAACTTAGGGGGATCTTGCATTTTTTGAATGTATGTAGTGGTATCTATATGGATGATGTGCCTACCTTTGTGCCATAGGTTCCCAATTTTCACAAAAAGAAGCCATAGTTGACACTTGTGACTAACCCACTTCTCCCAATTAGGAAAGTGGTATTTATAACACAAGATTGACACATCAAACCATTAATTGTTTGTTTCTTCCGAATCAGGACACCAATCATTACTCTCAATGTGAACCTTATAATACAATATAAGTATACATTCCCTCAACATATAACAAAGTTTCCAATGTGTCATGTTACTACCATAAGTTTGACACCCATAGTGTCAAGGAATTCTTGGGTTCTACAGATAAATCACATCACTAAGTCTATTATGAAGGATCCACAATCCTCATCCATAAGATAAGTTGACCTACCTCAATGTGAAATTCTTCTAGTTCATGATGTAAAATTTCTCCAATTTCAGCATGATTCTTCACCTCCTCTTGTAGTGGGTCTCACTAGAGTGATTCCTCGAGGTAAAGCCTAAGAAGATGCCACTATGAACTCTCCTCCTTTCCTCATAGATTCCATATATTTGAATCCAAATGTTAGAAATGTTGTTTTCATTGATTTCAAAGACAGGGGAGACTACATATGTTAAATATAAATATTGCAATCCTACAAATTTCCAAGACAAATATTGCAAGATGGATATTTTTTAAAGTATTACTTTTGGATTTTTGATGGTTAGTTTGGATACCCTATATTTGAAGGAATTTTTACCCTACATACGTAGGTAAAATGGGAGCACAATTTATATGGTTGGAAATATTATTTCAATACATTTCCAACATTATATGGAATTCCCTCTAACTCCATAGGAATGAGGAGATATGAATTTTTCTGTCCGAAAACCCAACCAGAAAATTGAGGTCGGCTCAACCAGTCTTTATAGGTCGGCCCTAAAAGTGGGGACAAAATTACTATAAATATAGGATATATGTGTGCATTTTTAGTGAAACCAAGCAAAATATCAAGTTTTAGGTTCACATAAATGATCTGAGGTGCGCATAAGTGATCAGAGGTACGCTAAAGGTGTTGGGGTGTTTTTTGGGGATCTAAGGGTGTGCAAGAGAAGTCTAAGGGATTTTCTTTGGCTCTTTCTTATTCTCAAGGTGCACTATTATGAGGTTGTGATGTTTTCTTCATTGTGATGTTGTCATATGTGTTATTCTGATGTTGTGATGTTGTCATCACTGTGATTCTGTCATGTGCGCTATTCTGAGATTTTTATGTTGCCTTCAGGGATTATATTTTGTAATGATGATATGAGGCTAGATAGGGAATGCATGCTACATGTCACTAGGGTTTGAAGGTTTGTCTATGGAATGAAGAATGGAGGTGGAGTTAGAAGTAATCTGTGTATGAATATCTTGGATTGATGTCTAAAAATATATTGTTGATTTGGTGATCAAGTGAGGGGATTGGTTTCTCCAACAGTTTGGTGCCTGTAAATATTGTAACAGTAGTTTGGTGCCTATAGGTGTTGTTCGTTTATTTCTCAGTTGAGGAGATTGGTGTCTCAAGTAGGTTGGTTCCTACATCTTGTTGAGTTGGTGCTCAGTTAAGGATATTGGTGTCTCTGGTAGGTTGGTTCCTACATGAATTCATAAAGATAAGTTTTATGGTTTTCTCCTGATTGGGTTTCCATGTTAAAATTTGTGCATTGTAATTTGAGTTTATATGTGATTATTGTTTCTCAACAAATGAATGATTGATGAATGGTTAAATAAATTAAAAAGTATCTTATATTGATTCACCCCCCTCTCAATATAACCATAAGTTAAACACCACAAATTATGATTGCAAAGACTTAGTCTCCCCTAGTAGGGTTCTATTATCAATGGTATTTGGTATCTAAGCTCACCTCCATGTCTAGCTTTCATTCTATTCATTTTCCTTCCTCTCTTTTTCCCCATCGAGGATTTTCAACTTTAATAAATCCCATGGTCCCATATCAATTGTTGATCTGAAACATGGGTGAAATCTAAGTCATTTGTGGTTTATCCCCATTAGGGCCTTTCACCTTTACCAAATTTTGGAATCCCATTTCAACCATTGATCTTATATGAAAGTGCAATCTAATGCATTCATGGTTTTCCCTCTTATCGGGATTCTCCCCTTTAAAAAATGTAATAGGTCACCCTCAACCATTGATTTGGTGAGTGGGTGTAATCTTGGCCATTTGTAGTTTCTTTCCCATCAAGGCCTCTCCATTTTACCAAATGTGGGTGAAATATAAGCCATTCATAGATTTTCCTCTAGTTAGGAACCTTCCCTTTACAAAATGCCATAAGATACCCTTGATTGTTGATCTAACAAGTACGGGTAATACTAGTTGTTCATGGATTTTATTTCACTTGAGAACCCCATAGAACATATGGGAATTGCAATGTGATGCCAACTATATATCTTCCTCAGTGGGGTGAAGGTTGACTATTGGTTTACACTTAGGCTTACACAATAGGTGCTTCATATTATTGAAAGGGGTTTTGGGAGGTGGGTGATCTTGTGAGGACTATGAAAATGTGGGAGGATTTTCTATGGGGACAACATTTGGCTCCTTCTATGCGATGGATCCTCCCTACGAGGGGCCAAGAACTAGATCTCTCATAAAAGAAGACTAGTGCCTTATCCATTGGGTATAGATTCAAATTTGGGTTATGGAGTCAAAATTTTGATTGCAGACTTAGTCAAAAATATAGATGGAGATAAATAAAGGTGAAAACATATGCAGAGGAAGGGAAAAGGGAACTAAACTAAAAACTAAAAAAGAAACTCTATGGTACAAAGTAGGAGTTTTATGGACCTATTCTTATGTAGGTATGAAATGATTGAGATTCATTCCATTGACAAGAAAATAAATCCACTACCCCTCCAGGTTATCGAAGTGGAAAGAGTTGGAAATTTTTCCATAGATCTCTTTGATAATGTAGGGGCCTATGTGTTGGGC
>ML784146.1:291364-325718 GCA_009831015.1 Picea engelmannii | reverse complement strand
CCAAAAATAATTTTGGATTGCTACAAATAATTTTATGAGCAACAACAGATAAAATTTGGAAAGGCGTCAAGATCAGACAGACGATTTTGCAGAACTGATTGTAGCCAAACCGTGAGGAATTTGAAGAAACGGTTGAAAACCCATAACCACAATGGATCCATTTACCTTCCGCGCAGATATTTTCCCCAAAAAATGTAGGATTTGAGAGATATTTGGGTCTCTTTTAGAGGCAAATTTCAGGTGGCAGAAATTAATAGTGACGCCCTGTTCATTCATTTTATAAATATATGAGAAAGATCATAGCTAGGAGGATCCAAGAATTGGAGAGGAGGATTTTAATCCTTTCTCTTTTGTATATTATTGCTTTTGTAAACTTTTTATTTATTTTCAAATGGAGTAATGGATGGCTGGAATCTTTGGGAGAATGGACGAATATTTTTAAAGAAGGATATGGAATTCCAAATTGCTTAATGGCTTTTGTCCTGTGAGTAAAATGATTTTATTTTCATTATAATATATTCATATTCTTTGAATAATTGATTATGCATTGATTTAAATAGCTTTAGTATTTTTTATCAATACATGGTTAATTATTATTATTTATGTATTAATTTTTCCAATCTTTAAAGTCTATTATCCAAAAAAAATCTTACAGGACTATAGAATGGACATGTGATTCCAAAAACTTAATAGAACGACATATATGCATTTTGGAATTAGCCTTTTGTTTATAATGTTGTTATTTATGTTGTTTTTATCTTGTTACATGTGCAGGTCTGATATCTTTAGATTAAATGATCTGTGATGTGTAGCAGGTTTATATTATAAATACCATCTATCATTTGCTTCATCAAAATACAAATGTTCTGATTATATCTTCGATTTAAATAATGGAATTTATCTTTGAATTTTAAATTGAATGATAAAATGCATAGATTGCTTCCAGATTTATCTTGTTGTAATCATGTATAATTATAAGATCACAGGTTTATGTTTGTGTTCCCTTTTCTGTCATTAAAACCTAAGCTGCCAATACATATTCTGAATTTATTTAGAACAATCATAAGGTTCATTGCAGATTTCTCTCTTGGACATGGCAGTTGGATGTTCACCACTCATGAAGATGCTTGGATACACCTCACTAATTCACTGACATGATAGCTTCTTTGTATTTTTCTGTCATTTACATATCATTGAAACTAGAATGTATGGTTCAGCTTTGACTATCCACATGTTCATGTTTCATTAATTTGTTTTGCAAGATTCTTTAAATTTATAAAAGAAAAACAATAAATATTTTTATGTGCTTTCTTTATTTGCTTCCTAAAAGCAATCATTTTTCACATCGATTTTCGTAAGTTTCGATTAAAACTTGCATCTTGTAAATCATGTAAATAAACGAGACTTGTATAACTTCTGTTTAAATACAACTACTATAGTTACATTTGAACATATGTACATATATATAGTGTGTTTAGTAATTAGTTAATTATTTCTCTCTTTTATTCATTTCTTTTAGGATTTTTAGATTGGCTAACGGAGCCATTAAACCCGTCATAATGAGTTACACCAAACGGATTGGGTTATTTAGACAACCCCGGACCTGACTCGCTCTTCCAGTTGATGGACGGTCAATTTCGCCTGTCAACACTATGTTATAACCCTAATTTGCACCATACATGCTTACCTGGCATCAGGCCATCTCAAATCCCTTATTTGTCAAAGCAATGTTGAACAAATCTTTAAAAAACCTCTTTTATAAGGGCCCACGTGTCCTACTCCATTACTGCATGCATGTACACGCTAGATGACCTAAAAAAACCCGTGTGGACCTACAAAAGCACAAAAAAATGAAAGTTGCCGAAAGAACACACAACTTTGGGTGAGTTAACTAAAACTCCTGGCCATGCATGGCCGAGGGTTCATCCAAATACCTAGCTTCTTCTAGTCTATAAAAGAAGGGTTAGGGGTCCCATTTGGAAGAGAAAAATAAGAGTAAAGAAACTCTGCCCAATTACACATTCCCATTGTCCCAACCCTTTAGTCATCCTTGTGCAACAAGAGATACAAAGCAAAGAAGTTGGAGGACATTTGAAGAGGAGCCCAGGATTAGGTTCGTGGAGCAGTGGCCAGTCTCGACATTGTAAGTTGATTCATTAAATTTAATAATAAAGAAATGATTTTCCCGTCCCACTATATGAGTTCTTCATAGTTTAGCAAATATATGTTTGAATATCTAACCCATTAATCTGTAGAACAAATGCATGTAGAGTTTGTTGCTTGTTTTGTATGCAGGTCAGTCTTGAGAGGATAGTTTCCAACAAGCGATAAAGCATGAAGAAGGATCGACATCAAACGTCTGGAAGAAGGTATGTTCATTTAACCATGTATTTGCTTAAAAGAAATGGGGATTAGGTCTGGGACGAAGGTAGAAAGTAGGATTCTTTCGGTCTTATCTGCATGCATAATATAACCCTAAATGCTAGTCCATAGGGGGATTTTCCACCACAACAGAATTGGCAACCATACTGGGGAAGTCTCTAGGGTTCCTGGGAATATTTTTGGGTAGTTTTAAAAGACTGGTTTTCTTTCCTGTTTTTTGAAGTTTCTACAAAGCCTGAGCTAACAGAGAGTTTGGTATTCCATACTAGCTATCTCTGTTATTTTCTTGACTGTTTTTTTCGAGACCCATAGAGGTACACACGGCCTGCATAAGGTCTGCACGCGTGTACCCGCGCCCTACTTTATTACAGCCCGCATGTAAACGCTAGTTGAAGAAGTAATAGTAGTGTGTAGATTCCAGAAAATTTTGGAGGTAGTCATCCTCATCCCTGTCAGAATCAGTCATTCTCAGGGGTTTTTTGGAACTCTTTCTAGTCTTGGTTGTTTGCAATCTCATCTCATATTGGTTTGTTTTACGAATTTTTTCCTTACATTATTTTCTTTTCTTCGGTTAAAGAAAGTGTCTAAGCCTTTAAGAGATCTTGGTTCTCAGTATCAGTGGTCTCTTCCTAGTTTGGATTGTCTGTTGTTATTTGTCTCAGAGCTTTAGAGATACATGTGGCCTGTATAAGGCCAGCACGTGTGTACATGCCCTTTGGCTCTACACAGCTCGCGTACACACGCTTGCTGTTGAATTGTCAGTAGTGTGCTTGTGAAGGATAGTTTTTGTTAAGGGTCAGGCAGTCATCCTTTCCCTTGACAAGAGTTATACCTCTTAGGTTTTTGAATCTCTATCCTAGCAGTGAGTAGCTTAAGTCTCATCTCAACCATAGCTTTCTTTTTTCATTTAAAAGTTTTCATCAAAATTTTCTTTAGGGTTTTTAGACAAGTGTGAGAGTCTTTTTTTAAGTTGTTAGTGTGTGATTTCTTGAAGTGATTCTTTGCGATCTGCGATTAGGCCAGAATTTGTTCTTGGTTTTTGACTTGTTGATATTTTTCTTTTTTTCTTTGTGAGAATTCAAATAAAATAAAAAAATCTTTCATTTTCTTGTTTGGTTGAAAAGTGTTGTTTTGCATTAGTAACCAAAGGAAAGTCTTTTCTTTCATAAGTTCTTTGCAGTTTACTTAGATCATAAGTAGCTCGTAGTTGAGTGAAATTATATTTTGAGTTTTCTATTCAAAAATCTTAGAAAATTGTCTAAATTTGAAAAGTTGTTTAAAATTTGCGTTGAGTGAAGTTTTTTGTTTCCATGTTTCTTTTCATTTTTCCTTTCATCTCTCAAACATCACTAGTTTCACTTCCATAACCTTTGACATAAGACAAGCCATAAAATTAACGCTAAAATCTAAAAATCATTAGACTTTTATGTTTGTATGGTTAACCAACTAGTTCAGGATTAGGGCCTTGGATCAGGTTGGAAAGGAAACTCTTCAAGGCCATTAAAATCAAACATTGGAGTCTGAGTTAGGGAGTATTCAAGTCCAGTATCGTGAAATTTATCTGGGACCCCCCTCTAACACAGAGGATAAACATGAGGTCACGTGCAGAAAGGTAGTGGAGATAACCCCTCCAAAGCTGGATCAATCGTAGTGGAGAACACATATAGAGGGCTTGTCTTGGGATTACGTCGATTGCATTTGCCATGGAGCTTCATGGGTCTCAAATCCGTTCGAGGTCCTCAGTTGTCTTTCAGACCACTTGCTCTCGATACCCTTGATAGGTTTCGGGCTCGATACCCTGCTCATTGTGGTCTACCCGACTTTTGACTGTACCCGCCTGGTGACTGTTCGCGCGCTGGCAACCTAGTTGTCTATCTTTTTTAGGGGCATACACAGGTGACTGTGGGGGTATACCGCGGTACCTAGAACAGACATCGGGCCACGCTTTTTAGAGTATACCCGGAGGGTGCTTCCATTTTCGAGTTGCACTTGCACCGGTAAGTTGATCTAATGTTCGTTGTTGTAACTGTTCTTCCAATCAATTTAGTGTTTGTTTATCTTATCTTATAGGGAATTTTTTTAGTGTGTGTTGTTTTTGAACGACTAGAATGCCCTAGAGTGTCATTGATCTTCTCACACAGTGGAGGATCATGAGCTTCGCCGGTCACGAAGGCTTCTTGGCCTGCCAGCGATTACACTGGAGCCATCCCTGCCACCACTAAGGTGAAAGCTAGACCAACAAGGGTTTTTTGAAGCGATCGAGTCACAAGAAATTATGCTCGACCAACATCCAGAGGAATCGACCATTTTAGACCTTGGAGTGAAAGCCTTTGGTCTCGTTGAAACCTCCACCACTGATCTTTCAGCATCCACCATCGTACCAATTCATCCTTACGAGTGCCAGACAGTGTCGCACACAACAATGGAAACAAATGTTGTTACCCCTTCTGGGAATTCTTCAATTCCCACTACGGTTGTCACCACAGGAGAGTTTCCACCTCTTAACCCACCATCATCGGTCCAAGCCACCATGGTATTGACTACCTATACATCACACAGTGGTCTGATCCCATCTCTGGTGGCGGCCACAACCCCTTTCACACCAAGTGCGACAGGCCCTCCATTCTCATACGGGATGCCTAGTGATCTGGATTATTTTCGGCACGAAATGAGAGCGGAGATATAATAAAGAAATGCATAGAGATATCGTAGATATTCAATAATATAAAAAAAATGTATTATATATGAAACCATAAACACAGATATACAGTAATACACAATTTCTATTAATGAAAGAAATGTACAGAGACTGTAAAATACAGAGTGAAAGACTCGCTAGAATGGTGGCAGCTTATCTCTGAGAAGAGATGTGGCGGTTACTCGCATTCACAAGAAGATGGTTACAATGAGGCTCTGAAGGCCCTTTTACAATAAACGGGAATGCTAAAATTCCTAGACATCCAAAAACCTAACCCTAGAAAATGAAGCGCCAAAAGTCATGTGGGCCCCATTTGGGCAAGTTAGTACATCAACTTCCCAGGGTCGTAACTTTTGCATACGATCTCCGTTTTAGGCGTATGATAGCTCATTGGAAAGGTATCGTCGAGGAGATTCATTTTGGGGGCTCAATTATACTTTCAAATATCATTGAGAACCTCTATTTTGAAAAAAATTCATTTAGGCCCTCAAAATGGCCCCGGAAGTTAAAACCTGCTAAAAATAGTAAATTGTCAAAATTGCCAGAAAGTTGTTTTGAGCCAGTTGGAAAAGGTGGGTGGCCACCGATATCCACCTAAATCAATCCTCCCTCCTTAGGAAACAATGGTCTCCATTGCGTTGAGTTCCTGGGGGAGAAGGAAAAGTGTTTGTTGAATCTGCATCTTGGTGAGTTGTTTCTCTTGCTGGAGACGTCGCACTGCTCAGTTTGTGGAAGTCTATCATGAACCTATTGAGGTTGAGGTTGTTCAACAAGTCGGGCTACATGAGAGGATGTTGTGCAGAAGTAATCTTTGCATTTTGCTGCATCCTTGTTGACCTGCTTCTGTAGGATAGAAGGTGCTTGGGGAGAGGCTGTAGTGGTTGCAGTGTGCTTCTATTCTCCTTTTGAACAGATTGTGAAGAAGATAAATTTTGCAGTATGAGATACTACTTTGCGACACTTTTTAGGTGGAACAGTAGTGGGAACTACCTCTGGTATTCTATAGAGATGACCCCCCAAAGTGACAATAACACTGTGAGGTCAAGACTCATAAATAGCATGGCGCTTCCACATATATGGTTGGCCCAAGAGAACATCACAGACATCCAGTGGGGAAACATCACATACTACCTCATCCTTGAAGGGTTGGATTCTGTATGACCATCGACATTGCTAGCTGACACGAAGATCTCATCCTTGGCGAAGCCACCCGATGTTGTATGGCTGCGGGTGTGGTGTTGTCGACAATCCCAACTGTTTGACAACCTCTGTTGAGATGAGGTTTTTTTGGCTTCCTCTATCAACAATACAATGCAGCGGGGTCCCCTTCACCCACATTTGTGAATGAAAAAGGTGCTCCCCCTCTTCAGTATCTGTTGATTCTTCTGGTTGAATTGTTGCAGTCGCGACAATAGCAGTGGGGTCTGCATCAATGATCTGTCCTTTACCGGTATTTTCAAAATCAGATTATGAATCAGGGTTCGTCTCCTTGTCTTTGATCTTAGCCACCAATGACTATTTTGAGCGACATTCATCAGTGTTGTGCCATGGGATTTTGTGGAAATCGCACCATTTTCCGGTGTCCTTCTTTGTCTTCCCGTGACCCTTCTTTTCCTATGTCTTGGATTGGTTTTTGGGAGACTGTTTGTTAGGGTTGTCTTTGTCATACTTTGGTTGTTGCTGATTTGCAAACCCAAACTCCCGTTTGTTCTAGTGCTTAAATTTCTGCTCGATTTTAATAGCATATCGATAGGCAACACCGAGTGATGAGATGTCTAGAAAATCCATTTCAGTTTGGATGTATCTGTGTAGAGCCCCACGGTATTTTAGAACCAAATGTCATTCGGAGTCTTTGATACCCAGCATGGTGCGCAAGGTATGGAAGGTATTGGTGAACTCTGAAACTTCTTGGCCCCTCTCTTGCCGTAGTGTGGTCCATCTCATGTACTGGTCCTCATAGTTTCCAACAGGGTAATACTGTTCCTTTACCGCATCCACAAAAAATTCCCAAGTGGGATCAGCCCCATATATTCCAGACTCCTCTGTGGAACTTTGCTCCCAGCAAGTTTCCCACCAATGTTTGACATGAGGGATATCTTTAAGGAGTGTGAAGGTGATCTTTTCTTTGTTAGAAAAATTGTGAACAGAGAAATAACCTTCTAGCAGAGTTAACCATTTTTCTAGGGCTTCTGCATCTATCTGTCCTTCAAATACAGGAGTATCAAAATTAACTTGTACCTTGAAAGGTGAGGTGCCTCCAAAGTGGCTGCTTGATGAAGATGCACCTGTTGCTATCGACAGGCATTGAAGGATGTGGGAAAAATTCTTTATCATTTCGTCCCTCTGTCGTGTGAGAGCTTTCTCAAGCAACAGACTGATAGGATCGTCTGCTCCGTCGTTTTTCTTTTCTTCCGCCATTGAGGGTTTCTTGGGTGTGTGAGAGTTATTTTCCTCAAGAGAAAAAAGCTCGAGACCCAACTTGCTATACTCAGACCTCGTTGGGGACATGCATTGAAAAAATGATCAAGAACAACCTGCTCTGATACCACTGATCTGGATTATTTTCAGCATGAAATGAGAGCAGAGATATAATAAAGAAATGCACAGAGATATCAAATATATTCAATAATATAACATAAATGTATTAGATATGCAACCATAAACACAGATATACAGTAATACATGATTTCTATTAATGAAAGAAATGTACAGAGACTGTAAAATACAGAGTGAAAGACTCGCTAGAATGGTGGCAGCTTATCTCTGAGAAGAGGTGTGACGGCTACTCGCATTCACAAGAAGATGGTTACAATGAGGCTCTGAAGGCCCTTTTACAATAAACGGGAATGCCAAAAGTCCTAGACATCCAAAAACCTAACCCTAGGAAATGAAGCGCCAAAATTCATGTGGGCCCCGTTTGGGTAAGTTAGTACATCAACTTCCCAGGGTCGTAACTTTTGTATACGATCTCTGTTTTAGGCGTATGATAGCTCGTTGGAAAGGTATCATTGAGGAGATTCATTTTGGGGGCTCAATTATGCCTTCAACTATCATTGAGAACCTATATTTTGAAAAACCTTCATTTAGTCCTTCAAAATGGCCCCAGAAGTTAAAACTTGCTAAAAATAGTAAATTGTCAAAATTACGAGAAAGCTATTTTGAGCCAGTTGAAAAAGGTGGGTGGCCACCGATATCCACCTGGATCACCTAGTTCATGTATAAGTCCTGGACTTTCCTACTCCACTTCATAGACTTCAGGTCTGGGGGAAGGGAGCTCTAACTCTCCTTTGCAAGGTCACATGGGGGGCACTCCTGCTCCTTTTAATGCTTTCCCTTATGGGGGAGGTCATATACCTCCTTTGTCCCCTTCACTCGGTGGCACACATCAAAAATCCGCTAGGCCACCTGCACACCATAGTTTATTTGGAGCAGGGAGTCAAGGACCACCTTCACATAATATGCCGGTAGGTTCAACACCATTTTCTTTGTTCAGTGCATTTGGTAACAACGCCTTCTCGTCATATGATTTCCTGACTGGGGGCAATCCCAGTTTCAAACAATCTATTCCTATGCAGGGTACTATTCCTGCATAGGGGGCACACCCAGAAACTTCTTCCACATCAGGGCCTTGGAATTCTTAGCAGGGATCTGTTCCCTCATCCGGTATGTCGATCTGGGGTAATTCTTTCCACAATCAATGGAACCCCAGACAAAGTACTATGCCTATCCCCACGGGATCGACATCGGGCAACCCTTCCCAAAGTCCTTCAAATGTAATGCATGCCCAACCATCTATGTCCTATTTTGGAAATCAGTTGATGATGTCTCCTCACATGCAAAATCCATAGGCTGGCCATGGCCATGGTTTTTACCAGAACCCAGGCCGGCAGCCGAACTTTTCCTAGAAACCTAGTGCCAGTCAAACTCCAAGCCCCTTTTTCCCAGGTTATCACCAACAACCCAAACTACCCTTCTTGGCAACCTTGCATTTTCCAGACTTGACAAGGTTTTTGATGACCTTATCTGTCACGATCTGCGTTGTCCTCCTATGCCAACGAACTTGCCTTCAGACATCCCAAAGTTTGAATCCAAGCCTAACGAAGATCCAGGAGATCATGTGACTACCTTCCATCTTTGGTGCTCATCTAACTCGTTGAAATATGACTCTGTACAGTTGTGATTTTTTCAACGTACTCTCATTGAGAGTGTCGTGAAATGGTACATTGAGCTCGATTGCTCAAGATACTCTTCCTTCAGCAAACTGGTGATGGCTTTCCTAAACCATTTCTAGTTACCTGTGAGATACGACGTTGGCACCGAACTGCTGGCCAATTTCTCACAAACAAAAGCAGACCATATCTCTGATCACATCCAAGAATGGAGACGCCGAAAGAGATTAATTAAGGTACCAGTCCCACCATCATTCTTTCTCGAGTGGTTCCTTAAGTATTTGGTCCCACAGTTATCCAAAGACGTCCTGATGTCAGGAGTATTTTTTGAAGAAAACACCATCATGAGAGCTCAACAACTTGAGCTAATCTATTCTCAGTCTGTTTTATTATATGAGATCTTGCCAGATGCGCCACGCTCAATACTTGATAAAACCATACATAGAGATGGACCGCATGCCGATGGTATTGTTGGTTCAGTACAAACAAATCCCGCAGAGCAATTGATGAAGCAGTTGCAGCAATTGTCTATACAGTACACAGTGGTCAGCCAAACTACTGTTTTGGATTCTCCCCCTACCAAAATGTCGGATGTACACACAGTGTAATTAGCTAACCCAAAGGCCACCCATCAGCCTGAAGGAAAGAAAAAACAACGAAAGAAGGGTAAGGGTGATAAAAAACCTACCGATAATGCTGGCGGGGACAACACTGAGAAACGGAAGGCGAGGTATCCATGCAACCTGTGCATGGAAGACCACTCGACCCATCTATGTCCTTGGCTTGCAGAAGCCCAAAAGTTTGTGACGCAGCAATAGCCTACTGTGTTAACCAATCCATTTCAACATGGACAAAATCTAACCCAAGCCTCTGCAAGCACGGAAGGGGGCAGCCAAGGACCCTCTTTGTCTTCGAACAACCCTGCATCCAGGAATGTTTATATGGTGAAGGGTGATGCTTTTATATCGACTAGAGCGCATGAATATAGTAAACCAAGCACTTCTAAGAAGGGCAAAGAAGCTGAACTCCCATCTCTTCCTCTACAAATTGAGAAGACATTGGGTAAAACAATGACACGCATCCCCAAAGGCACGTTCAAAAAAGATTCTCACAACCCAAACGCAAGGGCCGCCCAGAATTATTCTGTGGTAGAAGATTTATCACAAACCCCTTGTGCGATTTCTGCTTTGGAGGTCCTCCAAAGTTGCCCTTCCCAGAGGAAAGCCTTGTTAACCGTTTTAGGATCTATCGAGACTTGTAATCTGGGTACAATCATGTTGGATACCACTGACCTAAAACCTCGTCTGCCTTACCACGTAGCATTTCAGATAGTAGTGGCTTATCCCATGAAAATTTTTACTCGGAATATATTCCGAACAGTGGTTGATGATGGTGCCTCAACATGCATTATGTCATTTGCATGTTGGAAAGTCATTGGCCAGCCCATTTTTTCTCCATCACCTACTCTCCTCACTGCTTTCGACGGTTGTTCATTCCGACCACATGGTATCATTCCCTCTTTCCCCGTGTAGTTAGGAGGGAAGACCATGTGTGTCGAGGTAGAAGTAGTCGACGCACCCCTCGACTATAACCTCTTGTTAGGGAAGAGTTGGACTTATGCCATGCAAGCTGTGGTTGCTATAGTTTTTCGGGGCTTGTTGTTTCCACACGAGGGTCGGATTGTGACCATTGATCAATTGTCTTTCTCCATACTTGACCCTTCATTGGGGGCATCCACGGTCCCGATGATTGATAATACTCAACATGAATGGTCAACGTAGGGGTTGGTTTGTGCCCATCTTTGATGGGTACCTTCAATTACCCTCCCCCTCAAAGAGATATCAAGTTTATATCCAATCACCATAAGGTTGAGATTTTTCAAGTTTCATCATTCCGCATGACTTACTTCAACGATCCGTGGATACTTCCTTCCCCATCGGCCATGATGGAGGAGATAGGTCATTCGGGCATGTCCATGCCCTTGTCCGTAGCTGAAGTAGCATACTCTTTAGTCCAGCAAACTTCAGCCAACACTGATCCAACTCCTGCACAAGAGTTTGATCCACTTCTAGCACCTATTTGAGCTCAGGGTTCTCTCACTGACACCGATTCATTAGACATAGTATTTCCCTCTGATGAAACTATAATTGAAGCAATGAATAGTCCAGACAAACCCTAGGAAGATCTTCATCACAGATCATACTTCCTCCCAGAGTTAAGAAGAATCGAAGCCGGAGAATTCACGTTGACTATGATGGGAGATACATCTTGTCCTATTAATCCCTTAGCTACACACGAGGTTTATGCTGAGGGTAATATGGAAAGTATCACTGAAATGGTACCTATAAATATCTTCAGAACCCCTGGCATCGTAGACAATGTTTTCGTCGGAGCATACTTCTCCCCCAAGGAGATACCCAACATCGACCCACAAAGTGTCAATCATGAGCTAACTTTGTTGATTTTCAAGCTCGCTTTGAGATCCAAAAGCAACATCCGGTGAGACTACATTTATGCTTTTCGATCTCGTTTGGATTAACTGAGAAAAGTAACCTCTATGGGTCTTCTTTTAAGCCCTTTTCAGACCCTCTAAACATGAAAAGATTGCCAAGTGATGTTGTGGCCTTTCACGCTCATTAAAATGAAATTTGAAGTCACGTCTGTCCAACGGTAGTTTACCCCTTTTTTGGTCCGGACGGTCAACTGTAAGAACAAAGGTATACTCTATGGAACTTCAGTTCTCTAGAAGAGTACTCTCAGGTATTATTTTAACCCTTTTTCGGGCCTGAGGGACTAAATTTATGAAAAAGGAACCCCCACGGAGTCCATAGTTAAGCTCTTTTCAGACTCCCTAAAATTGAAAAGATCGTCGAGTGACATTATTCTCTCACACTCGTTAAACTGGTCCAGAAGAACATTCCTGACGGAGTCCATAGTTAAGCTTTTTTCAGACTCCTTAAAAATGAAAAAATGGTCGAGTGATCTTGTCCTTATCACACTCGTTAAAATGGTTTTTAATAGACGTCTTGTCAGTGCTAGTTTACCCCTTTTTCGAACCAACTAGACTATCTTCGAAAAAGGTACCCCAATGGAGTCTCCTTTTACATTTTTTTAGACTCTCTAAATATGAAAAACCATTGATCTTACCTTCTCTAGGCTCGTTAAACTTACATCGAAGGACGTTACCATTGTGTGTTTTGTTAACCGCATTTCCATACCTTATACGCTAGCCTTGTAGCAGTTTGCTTCTGTGTCTTAACACCCTTGGCCCCCAGAGGATTTTTCCCGAGTATCATTATTCTAAACATCAGTCTTGTCCTTGTGCCTTGAACTTGTATGTTTGTAACACTCGTTCCTCCATTGTAACGTAACATTCCTTTATTCTTTTTTCCAATATTATTGAAAAAGACAAAAAAATCAAATATACCCCAAAAAGAGGAAGGGGAAAGTATTTTCTTTATTGGCAGCATAATGAGTCGCCCTTGGATAAAGCACATATGTCCATTTGTTCATCAAACTATGGGATGTAATACAACCTTAGGAAGTTGTTCTCGCTACATAGAGTTGTGTCCTCCTCTGTTTGGTTATTCTTCCAAACATATGGAGAGTTTGTGTTGCCTCTTGCTTCATAAAATTATGATTAATGCCATACTGCCTAAGTCTCATCATTTGTCCTGTTGTTGTCCAAGGGAAGTTTATACCAAGCCTGAGTCAGCCCCTCTGTAATTTGTCTCTTGCCCTCATACCCGACCATCCTGAATGTCCAATCAAGTCCTTGTTTGAAATCAATGAAGCCTTCAGTCTGATAATCAAGATTATCTAGTCCATGATCGACGATCCGTCGAAGACCTCTAGGTAGTGAAGTCGTACACTCATATTACACTCCTACATTGATTTTTGAATATTTTGATGTTGTTTCTCGAGCTCTGAAGATCTCATCTCCAGCCATTAGACCATATCAGCTTCTATAAGATGGATACTCTATATGTATATCTTTTTTATTTCGAGATGTAGCTCCGCTGTGTATTGTTCGTGGCTACACTTTATATAGTTATTTGACATGGATCTACAATGTATTTGATTGGTAGCCATGATTCTATCCTGAGCATGGGTATGCCCACCTCAGTGAGACGTTTGTTATTTTGCAGACGACACCTTCTGGTTCCTCATCCCTAGGATCACTTGTTCGACACATCAGTAAAGATTGGTAATGTATTTCGGCCATTAGATGTTATTCTGACCTCACACATTAGGGGGCATCTGTTATAACCCTAATTTGCACCATACATGTTTACCTAGCATTAGGCCATCTCAGATCCCTTCTTTGCCAAAGCACTGCTAAACAACTCTTTTAAAAACCTCTTTTATAAGGGCCCACGTGCCCTACTCCATTACTGCACGCGTGTACATGCTAGCTGACCTAAAACAACCCATGTGGACCTACAAAAGCACGAAAAAAGGAAAGTTGTCGACGGAACACATAGCTTTGGGTGAGTTAACTGAAACTCCCAGCCATGCATGGCCGAGGGTTTGTCCAAATACCTATCTTCTTCTAGCCTATAAAAGAAGGGTTAGGGGTCCTATTTGGAAGAGGATAATAAGAGTAAAGAAACTCTTCCCAATTGCACATTCCCGTTGTCCCAACCCTTTAGCCATCCTTATTCAAGAAGAGATACAAATCAAAGAAGTTGGAGGACATTTGAACAGGAGCCCAGGATCAGGTTCACGGAGTAGTGGTCGGTCTCGACATTGTAAGTTGATTCATTAAAGTTAATAATAAAGAAATGCTTTTCCCGTCCCACTATATGAGTTCTTCATAGTTTAGCGAATATATGTTTGAATCTCTAACCCATTAATCTGTAGAACAAATGCATGTAGATTTTTTTGCTTATTTTGTATGCAGGTCGGTCTTGAGAGGATAGTTGCCAACAAGCGATAAAGCGTGAAGAAGGATCGACATCGAACGTCCGGAACAAGGTATGTTTGTTTAACCATGTATTTGCTTAAAATAAATGGGGATTAGGTCTGGGACGAAGGTAGAAAGTAGGATTCTTTTGGTCTTATCTACATGCATAATATAACCCTAAATGCTAGTCTGTAGGGGGATTTCCCACCACAACAACCTAGCCATAAACTAGCAAATTTATCATGCTTACTATTGTCTTCATGCCTTTTATCCCAAAAGAGGACCGGATATCCCTCCACAAAACTCTTGGTATTGACCTTTTTGTTGAAAACCTTTTCATTTTCTCCTATTATTCCTTAAGAATATAATACACCTAGCTTATTTTCTCTTGAACCTCCACCAACTGATTATTCCTTCTCTTGATATTCACTAGGGTTTTCTTGATTATTATCATGATATGTTTATCTAAGGACTCATCTTGGCCATTTCCCTAAGGGTAGTGTGTATATGATTGGACTAAGATTTTGTCATACTTCTCTATAAATAGGACTTCAGATCCCATATATGATTGATAATAGAGAAGGATCCATACATAAAAAAATTCACAAAATCGAGCAAGGAGCATTATTTCTCATTCTTCCTAACCCATGAAAACCAATAAAAAACTATGGTTGGATGGCCTTCCTTTTGCATCTCTAACTCTAGGTGGGCCAATGAACCATTCTAATAGTAAATTAAGAAGTATTGTAGGTATGAAGGACACCTGAAGATTTTCTTTGAGCTAAAATCCGCTAATTGCTCCATTATGTTATTGGAAATGGATTTTTCATATCAGAAAGAGGGCACTGGAAATCATAGAAATAATCTATTATGAAAAGAATTGCATCATCACCCATATCGTAATCATCCCTTCCCAAGATATATTATACCTAGGGGAGGAATTATTTAGTTCTAAAGGGTGGAGATGAATAAAAAAGATAGATTTTCTTGGGGACAAGCCTGGGGAGTTTGTGCCTTTTCCAGTCTGGAGCCAACTTGACATATATTTCTTTGCACTCTTCCAAATATAGGACTTCAAATACTATGGATGTCTCTATCATGGTGGAAATGGAGTTGGTTGTGATCCAAAAAAAATCAAATTTTCCATCAGGTTAAGGATTGTTGTGGAAGTAGGGCCATAATAGTTAGCACATAGCTCAATAAACTCAAGGAATGGGTATGCCTCAAGGAAAAGGTATTGGGCCAAGCCAAAAGACTAGTGAAAACCTTTTTCATGACCATTTAGGAATTTTCCATAATATTTATTGATGAGTTTGTTGGAATTCATCAAGTTTAAGATGGGGGGAGGGCACTTGGGTTAGGATATATATGAATTGATAGGTGAAAGAGAATGAAACATTGCTCACATTAGAGTAGGTATTATCCAAATGGGTATAAGAACCTTGGGATAATATTTTGGATTTATTTAACATTATGGAATCACTAACATAGAGGATTAAAAATCAAACAAGGTGTGGAAGTGATGCTCTTACCCAAGAATTGAGGACAACATGTTTGGTAGTTCAAGCTAGTGAACTCAATGGTGATGGAAATTTTTATTTTTAGTGGTGGGATTGCTAATAAATTCTTTCTTATGCATGGTCACCAAATATATCAGTTTTCTCAGATGCTTGTATAAAATGAGGGGAACAAAGGCATCATCTTTGATTTTTAATGCACAAGGTGGTAAATTGTGTGCACCATTACTACTACTGAGAGATTTAATTGAATATTGTTTCAATCTCTATCATCTTTTGTTTTGCGATCATGACACATGGATTTGTGTGGTAGGAAAAAAGAACCAAACTTGGAGGATCTTAGGAAAAATATGCATCTTTTTTGGCCCATAAGGATTCTCCATAAGAATTATGCATGATATTTTCCTCACACCTTTTAACACGTTAGAAAACGAATATTGTGATCCATCCTCAATAGTATATCTAACCAATGGATGTAATATTTTCCATTCATGGGTTTTTTCCCATTGGGTCCACTCATATTTACCAAATTCCATGATCCCATATCAACCATTGATTTGACATGTGGATGCAATTTGAGTGTAGATTTTCCCCATTAGAGCCTTCAACTTTACCAAATTTCACAAGTCCATACGACTTCGATTTGAAACATGAGTAAAATATGATCCATTTGTGGATTTTCCCCTTATCAATACCCTCCCCTTTACCAAATTTCACAAGTCCATATGACTATCGATTTGAAACATGAGTAAAATATGATCCATTTGTGGATTTTACCCTTATCAATACCCTCCCTTTTACCAAATTTCATGGGACTCCTCCACCATTGATCCAACGAGTGAGGGTAATCCTGGCCATTTGCATCTTTATCTTTTTCCCCATTAAGGCCCCTCCACTTTACGAAATTGTATGAACCCATATGGATCATGGATCTGATACATAGGTGAAATCTAAGTTTTTCATGGATTTTCCTCTTGTAAAGACCCTCTGGGTGGTAAAGGAAGAGATTTTCCTATTGGGGCACTTGGGATTTTATGCGGTCTTTTTTTTATCATGTTTCTGTCACTCGGGCTCACTGTTCGTCTCTGTTTTAAATTTTGAAGGAGATCCTGTCCCAGCTAGAATTCAATGTTGAGGCTCACACATTTAACACTTTGGTGGCTAATTCTGGAAAACAATATGTGTGGTCCACTCATGCCCACTTCATTAAAATTTTTGACCAGATTCCTAAAGTCCCAATTACGTGAGCTGTTGTGTGTGCCAAAGCCCTGGCTTATGCCCAGAAGGGCCTCATCGATCAATTTACTGGACTATGGCCTTCTCCTCACCAGATGGACACCTGCATAGCCAAAAATTGGATCCCTTTAATCAAAGGATGACTCAACCATTTCTTCTGCGGTAAGGCTTTTACACCTTCTTTTTTGAATTCAAAGAATATAGAGACTTAATTTTTTGAAATGGCCCATACTTTATGGGCCCTAGAAGTCTATATTTGGATAAATGGACTCTTGACTTCGAACCTAAGGTAGATATTCCAACTGTTTTCCCAGTTTGGGTAAATCTACCCCACCTCCCCCTCCATTGTTGGGTGATGATGTTCTGAGAAGTATTGGGAAATACTTGGGAAAATATATTGACAAAGTAGAGCCTAAGCCTCCCATGTTTTCTTGCTTGCTCAAGAATCTGTGTGGAGGTAGATATAGAAAAAGGCCTCTCGGAAGAAATCAAATTAAGTTGATTAACCCTATATGGATGGCCACATATTCAGAAGGTCGATTATGAAAACATCTCCTTCAAATACAAAGTTTGTCATGACTATGGACATTTTGCTCGGGATTTCCCAAAGCAAACTCAAGCTCCCTCTGAACACACAGAATATCCAGAATAAGGTTGGAAAGCAGTGAAAAAAAGGACCAATTTTGGAAAACCCCCAGGGACAGTGGAACCCTCACGCAAAAAACAGGATCCCCCTCAAAAAATTCCCAATCCCAGTCCAAAAAAATTATGTTTAAACCAAGCACCCCTATGACCCAAACTAATCAGGGGAATTCAAACAAATTTCAAATTTTGGAGGAAATACAGGATGAAAATGATGCAACCAGACCTCAGAAAACCAATAGGAAAATGAAGAACAATAGGAAACAATCCCTAAAGACACAGACGAAGAAGAAGACTCATAAGAAGGAGAAATTAGTAAAGAAGATACAAACACAAACACCCAAAATAAACCACAGAGCCAAATCATTACCAAGGGAAAGACTAAGCAACCAATGGAAGATGCAGAATTAGCCAAAACCATTAAAAAAGTAGGAAGGAAAACTCTAAAAGAGACCAGAGAAGAAAATGCATCAAAATAAAAGTCCATGGGGTGTCAACACTCAATTGAAGCCTCGCTAAACATCATGGGGAAGAAAAATAATGGAAAAAATTTAGAACACCATACAGCTCCTTCTCAGGGGAGAAAATCATCATCCTCCTCCAAATGATGATGAAGCTTCTCTCCTAGAACTGCAGAGAATTTGGAAGTAAACATAAAGTTGAATCCCTCAGAGACCTAGTAAAAAAGGAGAAACCCTCATTAATTCAACTACAAGAAACTAAACTTGAATATGTAACCACAGTTCAAGTAGGAGTGAAAATATTTAAAAATGGAGAAGGATTAGCAATTAGCTCTTGAGGTGCCTCTGGAGGAATCCTTACTCTCTGGGACTCCACGTAATTCAAAAAAGAGGTACACTTTCTCTCTAATCATTGGCTTCTTACAATTCTTAAAAATGTTCATACTAGTAGGACATTCTCCATTTTTAACATCTACATGCCTGTAAGATAACGTGAAAAGGAATAATGTTGTCTCTCCATATCTCACATGAAGAATAAGATAGTCCTTCAAATGACGATTCTTGTTCGGGACATCAACACCACAATAAGCAGTAATGAAAAAAGGGGTGGAAGTGTGGTTCAAGATGCAACAAGGGAGAACATGGAAGATATCATCATTGATTTGGATCTGTTGGATATCAAACTCTCAAAAGGAAAATTCATGTGGACCAACAAAATATCTGGCCCCAATCATATAGCTTCCCACCTTGACCATTTCCTGATCAGTAGTAACTTTCTCCTTCTCCCCCTCTCCATTTCTTCCCATATCCTTACCGCTGCAACTTTGGATCACAAGCCTATTTCTCTTCTTTTCGAATCCCCCAAGAACTTTGGTCTGATTCCCTTCAAGTTCAATCCCCTATGGATTCAACATCAAGAGGTATTCTCTCTTGTCAAACAAATTTGGGCACCCTATATCTCAATCTCCCCCAACTTTATTTGGGAAAGAAAACTCAGATTAGTTAAACAAGATTTGAAACTTTGGGATAAATCAACATTTGTTCCCCCCTTTAAAGAAATGAAGGAAAAACTCTTTTCCCTTTCCCAGATCCAACAAGAAATTGAAGAAGGGTTGGTAAGAGAATAAATCCTCTCATAAGAGAAGGAGGAAAACCTCCAAGTGCACGAGGCCTTTTGAAAGGAAGAAGAAGAATAGTGCCTAAAATCTTGAAGTCTTTGGCTCCAATTTGGCGATCAAAACACTTCCTTCTTTCACAAGCAAACCCTAGCGCGACAACAACGCAATACAGTTAACAAAATTCAAGATGACGATGGTCAAGCCCTAGACAACTTTGATCAAATGAAAGAAGTCGCCTTCCATCATTTCAAAGTGCTATACACAGAAGATGAAGAAGAAAAATCCAAAGATAGTTAGGATGAAATGATTGAGCATCTTACCAACAAGATTACCAAAAAAGAAAATGAATACCTTCTAAAATAAGTTTCAGAGGAAGAACTGGAAAAGACTGTCTGGATTTTTTAGAAAGATAAGGCCCCTAGTCCAGATGGGTTTATTTTATATTTCTATAGGGCCTTTTGGGACACCATCAAGTTTGATCTTGCCTCTATGCCAAAATGGTTGTCATATGTTTAGCTGGTGGAAGTGTGTTGATTCTCTTTTAATCTTGTTTATCCTTTACCTATGATTCTCTTAATTTGGCCTCCAAAACCTTCATCTCTAGATCTTCCACTAAGTCTATACAAATTTGTGCACTCTCCTCGTTGATTTTTACACACTATTATTCTATCTTGTTGATGTTGGTGACTGTTTTCATTGCCATTATCTCTCTTCCTTCTCTTACTTCTGGTGGTGTGCTTGACATATTTCATAGTTGTAGTTCCTCAATCTTTTCTTAGAAGCCCTTGATGACTTCACCAATATTCAATACATGTTCTTCAATAGTAGCCTCGACTAATATCGACACTACTCACACTTACTTGTACAACTTCTGGACAACTGCCTATGTCTTATGTGCCATTCTCTCGGCTTCGTTCTTTTCCTTTAATGCTTTCCTGGCCATTTCCCCGACCTCATTATTTTCCTTCCATACTCCCACTTTCCCTTCCACTAGGCTCTTTTGCTGGAGACAGTTTCATATTGTTGTTGTTATTGGGCCCTTTCCTCCTAGTCTTTGGTCAGTTTCTGGTGTGATTCCTCTCCTCAGATCCTAATTTCATGCAATATTCCCATTTGCAAGCTTTTCAATACATGTGTTGGTAGTTGTGACACCACAATGTTCATATAGTTGATCTCCTTCACCTATTCTTATAATTCTGTCATTGGGAAATCAATTGTATCTATCTCAATTTGGAGAATTTTGTGCCCAACTTCTAGCTTGGTTAAGACTGGATGAACAGGCTCTGCTTCCTCCACCGGAATTGTGGACGTTCCCCCCTCTAATCTGTGCTCTTTTGTTATATTGGATTCTTCCAAGAGTTTTTGTAAGTTTTTCAACTGCTCTTGAACCTTCTGGTGCTGCTCTGCCTATTTCCTCATTGTTTCTTCCATGATTTCCTTCGTGGCATCCCATACTTGGTATTCGATTTGAACCATATCGTCATTGGTTAAAGTAGAAACTGAGGGTTCCTTATGCACTTTAGTCTTCTTGCATGCCCCTTCTGTTGAATCCTTCCCCTTATATTTCCGTTTGACGCCTGTCACGGGGACTGTATGTTGTGCCTCTATTGTGGATGGCCTAGGCGTATCTCCTACACCATTATTCTTATCATTCCCCTTCCCTTAATCTAGTTCTTCATCACTCTTATCTTATTATTGTTTTTCTTTCGAGTGTCCCTTTTTCTCTGTTGGGATTTTCCACCCATCTTCCCAATCATTCAAAATCAAGAATACATCCTCTGTTGTCAACCTATATCTGGTTGGCAGCCACTGGCGCACAGGGTCCTTCTTTGTGTGCATGTACATTCGGTGCATGCCTGCTTTGAAACACGTGATATCCTTATAGGTTTCAATTGTTTCAACTGAGATGTGTGGCGTATGTTCGATTAGATACCTAATGTTATCAAAGTGTACAAAGAATGTGACGTTATTGTCCTATTTCCTGCTTTTGTTCATTGTATGTCATAAGTTGGCATAATGCCCGACCATATTAAATATTTCAGATGTCCCCATGTGTTCATAGTAGCCCGGTTCCTGCCATCCTACTAGCATGATAAAAATCAAAATCCATGCATAGTGAAATTGTGTACCCTTCTCCTGGGCCTTGATACAATCTTGTAAAAATTGGTTCACCAAGAAGGTGGCCCAGTTCATTTGGACCCATTTTGAACACTTTTCTACGATTGCGATCACTACAGCTGATACTTCGTCCTTTCGGAACTCACGCAATAGTTTGCAAGCCAACACCTGCATTGAAAACTGAACACCACTATCATTGATGTTCGTGACATCCAATTCCCGTTTCCCCCTGAAAGTGTGAATTTTTTCCTTCATTGATTCTAAAAGGGATCTCTCCCCTGCCTTGTTGAACAAAATGGTCGAATCCTCTCCTGATTTTGGTAGCCCTGTGATCTATGCAATCAACGCAATATCAATTGACACTAGGGGGTCAAGCCACAATGTCCCCCCGTGGATGAAGTTGAGAAGTAACTTCACACAAGCATTGATTTCTAGGCTGTGTCCGAAGTGTGGAACCTCCAACAAATTCAGTATTCTTGACTTCTCAAGCCCTGTTTCCACATTTGTGTTTCAAACAATATCGCTCCCATGCCTAGCATGCTCTTCGTGCATAAGTATTTTTCCCTAGACAACTTGGGAAATTTCTTCTCATCTGTGGTGTTGTGATCCAAAAACTTGAGGGCAGCCACCTTGCCGAGCATGTCTCCTTCAATACTTACACCAGGTGGGACTGGTGATGTTGTCAGTGGGTATTTCCCATCTACTGATACTTTGACCTGAGGTGCATTTTCTTTCCTTGGAGGGATATAATACCTATGGAATATTTATTGCGAAGCCGAACTCGATGCTCCAGGTATTTCCTCAACCTTTGGTGCATCTTCTAGTCATTTTGATTTCCTTTGTGTCATTGTTGATGGCACTCCAAATTTCGGCAGGGCCACTTTTTTGTGCAATAGGTTGCTTGAATTGTTCTGTGACTGTTCTGTTGTAGTTGTAGCTCGGCTTTGAGTCACTCGGGTTCGAACTAGTTTGCTATGGTTCTCTCTCTCTTGCATGCAACTCTTAGTAACAATGGTTTATGCTTAGCGACCTTCAACTATTTTTGTGCCTCTTTTCCAACTGTGCATGTCTCATCATGCCTTAACTAATTTGTCCAATCCGCCAACGGGGTTGATGAGTAGCCAAATAAATGCGACTTTATTACCAAATCCATCATGTGATTTTTCCCTCGTATTGTTGATATGTTGTGTTTTTCAACGACTTTTACCATTTAATATTATAAGACATCTTTATGACCTATCATTACCATATTATCATCATCATTTTTTTGTTATAATTCTTCCAACAGTATTTTCAGTGCCAAATTGTGCAATTGTTCTTGCTTTTGCATTTGTTTGCTTCATGGTCTTTTTCTTCTGTGTATTATTTTCTGAATTGGTGCAGTTCCATCCTGATGCACGATAACCATTCCTTCTGGGAAAGTTCTTATGTCCTTGTACTCGACACTCTTTTTCTTTTTTTATATCTACTTTTTATTTGTTTTTCTTCATTTTTTGTACTTTTTATATGTTTTTTTGTGTTTTATCTTCCTCCTATAGTACATTTACTATGATATATGTGTTCTGGTGCAACCCAACTTACTGTGCATATTGTCGGTCATCTCTATAGAGTTTCAGTCAACTTCCATTCACCATTCCTCCAAGGACTTTTTCATTCAAGGTTTCCAACTATGCAGTGCATGTATCTGTTACATGTTGAATCACATATGGTCCTAACCATTGCATTCTAAACTTTCCTAGATGTTGCATGAAATTTTTGTTGTAGAGTAATACCGTATCTCCCACTTGAAACGTTTTCAGTTTAATGTGTCTATCATGCCATGCCTTCTCTCTTGTCTTCTGAACTTGTTGATGGAAACCTATGACAAATCGATCTTCCTCAATTTGTACTAACTATGATAGTCTCTAATCTATTGCGCCAGAGTCTGACAGATCAGTGATCACTGCAATCCACAGGATAGGCAGAATAAAATTTATTGGCATCATTTCCTCTCGCCCATAGACCAACCTGAAAGGTGTTTGTCTTGTCAATTTTTTTCTTTTTGTCATGTAGGCCCATAACACTGTAGAACTCTTAAGTCCCAATCATCTCTCCTTACATTATAGAGCTTGGTTAAATCATTCTCTAATATTGTTTTGAAATATTCCATGGTCCCATTGGCCTAAGGATGATATGGGGTACTCTTTTGATGATGAATTTGAAACTATTCAGTCAATGTTGCAATTGTCTTATTCACAAAGTGAGTTCCTTGATCACTGAGTAAGATGCGTGGACATCCAAATCGTGTGACTACATTCTCAAACAAAAATCATGTTGTAGTCTCTGTGGTTCAGTATGTAACTAGGGTTGATTCTACCCATCTTGTCAAATACTACGTCGTGGTGATTATGTACATTTATCCTGATCTTCTTTCTTGTGGGTTGATTGGCCCTATAAAGTATATCGCCCATTTATCAAATTATTGCAATGTAACTTGTGGATTTAAAGTAATTCCATCTCTCCTAGATGGCTTTCCCACTCTTTGACATACATCGCATCACTGAAAGTATTCCTTATCATCTTTGTGAAGTCTGGGACACCAAAGTCCTACGCACAAAATATTTTGTGCAGTTTCTCTCCCTACATAATGTCCTCCTGCAATCATGTCATGTGCTTCTTCGAGTATTATCGGTCTTTCGTGTTCCAATACACAGTGTCTCAATATTCCATTTGTACCCAAATTGTATAATTTCCCTACAATCAACTAATAATAGTTTTCTTTCACTACCAGTTGTTTCTTTTGTGCAACCGTCATGTCTGATGGAGCCATACCTATACTTAGAAATTGCACGATGTATGAGAAGTAATCATCCACCATCTTTACTGCAAATAGTTGTGCATTTGGGAAGCTATCATCTAAATCGCTTGCATATTCTCCTGATAATATGCACTATATATGATTTGGTCATGCATTCAACTTCCTTGGTTTCACTACCACCTCAAAATCATATTCCTGGAATAGTAGTAGCCATATGCATATTCTCCCCCCCAACACTGGCTTGTTCACTAAGTTTTTTAATGTAGAATGTTTTGTGTACATATTAAATTGAGACCCCAATAAGTAATGTCTGAACTTTTGGAGTGCATATACCATAACCAATCCTTCTCATTCTATAGTAGTGTAATTCTTCTCTGATATGGACAACTTCCTACTTGCAAACACAATTGGATGATCTATGTGTCCCTCCCATGGTTGAGATAGTGTTGCACCCAATGCTATGGACGATGCATCTACATGAACATGGAACTCCCTGTTCCAATCTAGAAAGATCAAAATCAGTGCGGTCACTAGTTTTTTCTTTAAGGTGTCCAAACCCTTCTAACGGTCCTCGTTCCATTGAAAATATGCTTCCTTCTTCATCAAATTTTCCATTAGTGTTGCGATCTACGCATAGCCCTTGATAAATTTCTTGAAATAGCCTATATGACCCAAAGTTTCCCTCGGTTGTCTGATTGATGTAGGTGGTTCTAAATCCAGAATCACTGCAATCTTCATTGGATCTACTAGTAATCCATGCTTGCAAACTACATGTCCCAAAAAAATTCCAAACGATGCACAAAAAATACACTTCTTTAAGTTTATTGAAATATAACATTGTCTACACCTATCCAACATTAGCTTGAGTAATTCTATGTGATCCTTCAGTAGGTTGAAAAAAATCTAATCATTTAGGTATACTTCCAGAACTTATGGATAAATTCCTTGAACACTACAACCACAAATATAGAAAACACTATAGGGGCATTCTTCAGTCCAAAGAGCATTATTGTATACTAATAAATCCCCCACTCTGTTGTGAAAGTATTCTTGTGCCGGTCCTACTGCACAATTTTTATCTGATGGTACCCCAAGAATGCATCTGTGAAACAATAAGTTTATTGGCCTCCTATGTTCTCCAGTACCTCATTTGTGAATGGTGTTGGAAATGGGTCATGTAAACATGCATCATTCATCTTTCTCAGATGCACATAGATCTTGATTCCTCCTATCTTCTTGTATTTCACTACCATTAGAATGATCCACTTGAATTATTCAACCAATTCGATGATTCCTCCGTCCAACATCCTGTCTATTTCGAATTTCACCTTTTCCTTATACTTCAAATTTAACCTATAAGGTCTCTATCATACTGTCTTAGCACCTGGTTTCAACAAAATCTTCATCTTGCCTAAGTCCCCTTCTATCCCCTTCATCTTTGAAAATTTCATTGGGAATAGGTCTTGATATTCGCACAACAAGTCTGAAATCTTATCGACTATTTCATCACTCTAGTAATCCCCTATCTGTGTGAACTTCATATTCTCTATCACCCCAATGTTTACCTTTCACGTCTTTATTCATTGGGTGTATGGGTCAGATTCAAGCTCTGGCTCTTCTACTGTTCATTATCCTTCTCTTTCAGGTACTTGTACATTTATGGGATCTTCTTCATCATGCTCTTCCTTAGCCACATTGTAGCACTCTAATAACTCATGGAAAGTCATAGTAGTTCTATGCACACTACAGACTAGTACCACCTCCATCGACCCTTCTTCTGAGAATATCTTAGTTCTAATATCTTGTAGCACAACATCTATTGATAGAGATTCATGTTCAAATGTAAATGTGACTTTGAACCTCTGAGCCAACTCTTGCCATCTTGTTGTCTCTCTGTGCATTTCCAATTCCAAACACCAATTCTTCGGAATTGTGTCCAAGGTATGTGTAAATCTATGCATCCATTCTATTTCTGGTACTGAAATCCATAAAGTCTTGCACTGCTCAACATGACCTGTGAGGTCACTCTCTCCCGTATACTTCTACGCAATACTTTCTCCCTTGGTACCAAACCTTACTTGCATTAATCTTTTGCATTATGGTCATTCTTTCATTCCTTCTTTGTGTACAACCCACCATCTAGATGGATTTCCTTTTAGGAAAAAATCTAGTGCCAACAACCTTTGTTGTTCAGGTACCTGCAACTCAAATTCCTTTAAAAACAAACTTATTTCAGTCAATCCATCATACCTAGGTGGATCACATAATTTTGTTCCAATCCAGTGCAAGGATCAGGTTATGTGTATACATCATCTAGTTGAGACTTCATGCATTCTCTACTACCAATTCTCTAGGACTTATTCAGAATCCGATGCGCATGAAATGATACTTTTCCAACTTAGCACACCATCTGCAGTGAGGTTTACATAGTCATACATTTGCATCATCATGTTAAATAATTTGTCAATGTCATTTTCTCTAGCTAGCTCTATGTATCTCTTCCATTTTGAGGGGTCCAAGGGTGCAACAAATTTCAAATATCCAACTTCAAATATCATCTCCCTCCTCTTCAAGTTAATGATTGTTTGGTTATCAAAATCCCATTCCATTCCCATCAGTGTCGGATATGGTTGAATTTCATCCATGATCTCAATAATTTCAAAGTTTGCCACACTGTGCACCCCATCTATGTTCATAGTTACTCCTGTCAAATGATCAATCAGTACTATTTTTTGTTGATTCATGAGCCTTAACTAAACATGAGATATACTAGCTTGATTTTTCGCATCATCTCCCATGTATGCTTGGGTAAAAAATTCACGTCATACCCCAAGTCCAAGATAACATTATCCACATCATACTCCCCAATTTGTACACTGAATCTAAATTCTTCGTTGGTCCTCTTCCTGCGCAGGACTTGATTCACCATTCTCTTTGTGATGGGAGTTCCCCTTCCTTGTGTGCAGTGATCAATCATGTCACAGAGTGTACTCAAGACAGTTTCATATTTCATTATCTCTACACAATTTCTCGATAATTTTGTAAGCCTGCTTACCTTCCCAATTGGTTTCTCTAGCACAACACAATCTCCAACATGAGGTGCAAATTATGTTTATGCTCCCCAATATTGTCCAAGTACCTATTTTCTTTCCTTTTGATATGTCTCTTTTTCTTGTTGATGAACAAAGGTTTCCATAAGACCTGTTGACTTCCTTACCCATTGCTCAGCCTACTTTCCTCCATTCATTATATCAACCCCTATCCTCACTCGTTCGTGCGTAACAACTGCTATTCTTGGTCCTTCGTTGCATTTTTTGGCTGATACTTTTTGTACATTTTGGTTTGGATTATGGTTATGATTTCCTCTTTCCTATAATTTCACAACTAATTGAGGAAACCCTTCTATTGCATGGTCTAGTGCCCTATTGTATGTGCATGTTGTACATGGATTTGGGCAGTCATGGGCCAAGTGTCACGGTTGATTACAATTGTAACATATATTCAATGCTATTCCTCTCCTACCAAAATTTCGTCTGCCTTAACCTCTACCAAATTTTCCTATCTTCTTTGTATTAAACACTCTTTGATTATTATTGTGCATACCACCTCCTTCTACTGTGGAATTCTCCTACAGAATCCTATACATATCTAAAGTGCGCTCCCTCATCAAGTCAAACGCGTGGAAATCCTTCTCTTCATGTCCAATGGACTTGCAAAAATTGTAAAACAAATTCCTTGGTGTACTCTGATACTTTTGTAGTAATGGAAACTCATTTGTATGATGTCCCCATTTCTTACATATCTCACAATATCCCCCTCCTAGTAGTGGATTTGGTTCTCCAGTCACCAAATATTCTGCGAAAGCTATTCATTCATCCTTGTGATGGCCTTCATTCCTACACTTGGTACACCAGACTTGTTTTTGTTTCTCCTTTCCTTTTGTAGGTTCTTCCAGTTGAATCATCAATGCATCCAATTGTGTTTGAACTTGTGTCATACCTCCACTATCTCCTATAGGGTACGATTCCAATTTCATTGCAATTTCCAGTGCCTCGAGCTGCGACACAACCTTCTATTGAATCAACAGCCTGTGAATGTGTGGTAGAAGTCCTACAATAAACCATTCTTGATGTTTTTGAATGGGGATCTGGACATTCAACCTACCCATTAGATCCTTGAACCTTTGATCGAAGTTCCATACCAACTCTGTTTGCACCTATTTAATCTCCTGCATATCTATGTTGTACTACAAATCAGACTTTGGCTTCCTCAACTCTTTCAACAATGCTCTCCTTATCTCTGTCAAAGTATTGGCATGTCTTGTAAGTGTGGTACTCTGCGGCTTCATGTACCAGAATAATGCACAACCTTGAAATGTTGTGGCTAATTACGCAATATTCACATCCTCATCCCAAACAATATTTACGACCCAAATTGTCTCGCAGACAAGCATATGTTGTTATGGGTCCTCTAACCCAACTCCCTTGAACTCAAGCAATCTAAGGATGTTGTCTACCCCTGTCATGTTTCTTTGTGTGGTCCCTCTTCTCAGTGATGTTGGTTGACTCTGACTTTGCGCACTGCTTCCACTGCTCTCATTGATACTACTCTGTCCTCCCTAGCTAACTATTAGTTCTTTTGATAAGTCTTCAATTGTTATCTCTAATTGTGGTGACACACATGGGGTTGTGGATTTGACATAGGACCCAGTATATGTAGGAATTAATGGATCTTATATTATAGTACTAGACTGGAACTCCTATTCCTCTCCTCTCATGTGTGGTATCTCAACAATTTGGACTATTGTGCAAGGTTCTCTCCCCTCTGGCTCACTGCGCTACTCTCCTTTCCCAGCCCTAGTCTTTCGCCTATTATACCTTCTTCCTCCATGAAATACTCCAAACACATCTTCTTCCTCTGGTATACCTTCTTCACTCCTCTACATCCTCAATTACTCCCTTCCTTTTTCATTGTTTCCTTTGTTCTCTCATGTTCTCATACTATCCTCTTGTCATCCCCTGGTTTCCCTATGTGCGCAAAGCCCCTTAGCATTTGGATTACATTGTCATTACATACTTTTCACACAACACCATATTTATCCATGTACTTAATGATTTCATGAACCTTCCACACGATCCTTTGAAAAATTCCCTTTTTGCAACATTGTATGATTGGGTACAATCTACTGCAAATTGTGTAATGTATCCTTCTCGCATTCTATCCAACTAGAAATCAATTATTCGAGTAGTTGGGTTAATTAAATAATTCAATGTTATTATCAACTCATGAGTTCAACTACTCAGTGCTGCAGTTTTGTACCTTCCAATATTCTCCACTAATCTTTTTAGCCACTCAGTCAGCATAATTGGAAATTCGTCAAAGAAAGTTTCATGCAGTTTTGTATACACATACCTTTGAATCCATTGTGTGTCACTCATTCAAGGATTTTTGTTCTCTTGTCAAGAAAAATCTCATCCCTTCCTTTCCAAACATTTTGAGATCTATTTCTTAGTCAACTTTGGAAACATTCCCTCAATCGCAAAGTCTAGGTCCTGGAAACAAAACCATTTGTTAGTGTTGCGTGCGGTTGTAAGACCCTAGGTTCGAGTTATCCTTGACAAAAAAAACCCTCGAGACACCAATCCTTTTGGAATCACCTGCATGTATAGATGAAGTCTCACCTGAGGTATCTATTGGGACTACAAGAACCAGCTTTCTGCAGTAGTGAGGAAATGGGAGGAGACCATTCTATTCATTCTTATTAGTGATGTGCGCATAATTCTATCTTGGTTGTTTTTAATCTACTTAATGAATTCAGGTACATATTACCATTATATTCCATATTACCACATAACTCATTACTGTAACAGTTGTGATTATTTCACAATGATTATACATAAGAAAAATCTAACCTATTATGAATCCAGATAGATTCCATGAACAATCATATAAAATACATTTAACACAAGAGTTAACGTAGTTCACCCAACTTTGGGCTACGTCCACAAGGACTGGATTCTTTATTATGCATTAGTAATTTCTTTAGGCTTGTGCACTGTGCTTACAAAGATATTTCATGGTTATCTTCCTCTCTCCTATCCTAGTCGTTCTGCAGTGAAAGCCTCTTTCTCTCTATCTGCATCATCTCTTAAAATTCAGACATCAATTTCGTCTATTCTTAGCCTATCCTATCACCCTTCTTACTGACATAAGTTGTCGACAACTTAGAACAGACTCGACAATACTGCTCGAGAATAACCACCCAGAGGAACCCCTATTCTCCCAACCCATTACATATTTATACATACATTCTAGGGATTAAAACCATATTTTGTTCATCCCAAAACCCTATTACAATGCATGACTACTCTAGTTAACTGGTTGTTCGGAATGCTTTCACTTGCTTTTCCATCTACATGCTACTTTATACTCTGAGTGTTTCTCTTCCTTATTTTCCGCGACCTTCTATCTTTAGTACGTCGGGATGTCACCCTTCCTTTTCACTCGTTTTCTTCTCCTGCTTTATTCTTCTCTCTTTTTTATTATTCTTACTACCCGTTGTACTTCGGGATGCGCCTCAACTGCACACTCCCTAGTCTTCCTTCTTCTATGCACTTCTTCTATACTTAGTATTTTTATCAAAATTATATCCAAAATTGCTTTTCCAACATCCACTATGAATGGTTCCTGATTTTTGTTGAGCTCTCTTTATCCAACATCCATTTCTATAGTTTTGGATTCTTCTCATGTTCACCTTCTTCATATTCAAAACTCAACTCATGAGTTATACTTTGTTCCTTTTTCTTGGGTGTCATTGTAGTGACCAAGGTAAAGATGTTCATATTCATCTCTAAAATTATTATGACCACATGGGACACAATAAGAGACATTAGAGTCATCTAGGTCTCTAGATTTGTTAATCTAGCCTCATTCTTGTTGTCTTCTAGATTCTTACCCATTATTTGATCTTGAGATTGTTTCTTCCTTCCAATCTCGAGGTATTTTGGAAGTAACTCTCCAACTTCTTATATCTTCTTCATTGTTGAATAACTTAACTTAGTATGATACCTTCTATCCTTCAAGGATAACCACTATAATACCAATATGATCTGTAAAATGTAGTAGGTATCCCCCTAAACAACTCGTCATATTTGACCTTTAACTATGTTTTAATTTTTTAATTAAAACTGATTAATTGTTCTTCTTCTATCTAATTAGAAAAAAAAAAATAATGTAAATTTAAAATGAGAATCCAACCAAAAATAATTGACACACAAATATACCATGGAGAAACCTACTTTGGGAAACTCTAGCAATGGAATGGATTTAGCTATGCTTTATTAATTCTTCCAAGAAAATGAAAATTACATTTTTTTTTGTTTGCTAGCATGTCTGTTACCTGCGGGGCTAGACTTTGGTCTAAGAAACCACAACCCAAGGGAATCTAAGCGATGAAAATCACTTGGGGATTGCAACCAACCTAGGCCACACCAACCCTTAACATGGATCAATTTTTTTGAGTGTCTCCTCCTCACTACTGCGAGTTTCGAACCTTGGCCACCTTATAGAATGAAACCCTTGAAACCAATCATGCTAGTGGGATTTGAATGAAAATTACATATTACAATGGCTCTAATCAACAAATAAAACTATGCATGGGACTATAGAATACTACATTATTTACTTCCTCTATATTGGTGTGCAATATTCAATCAAAATAAGAATTATCTATCAGAATCCGAGATATCGTTGTTACCCTTTGTGATTTGTCTCCAGTTATTCTTACTATCTCAAATAACTCATTTGAAATATGTCCAACGTTCAATAGGAAACTTCAATTCTTAATATGATATCCTTCTTCACCAAAACAATGAGCAAAATACTAACGACCAAGAACCTAATTTTATTTCTAATGAAGGGAAATTTATAGGATACGTTATTGCTCTTTGAATTCCCTTTGAGATGCTTCAAATGAGAAATTGTTTGGCCTTCCATATTTGCAAATGTTTCATCTACCAAAAATGATGGTTGTTAGTCTTCCCTTATATGAGGATGATTTCCTTCATCTCCATGAGCATGATTAATTACATCTTCACAAGTAAAATCACTCTCCATCTCTAAAATCATGGTCACCTTCATCTCCATGAGCACATTACCTTCACCTCTATGAGATTGATCACCCTTAGACTCCACAAGCATGACCATCTTCATCTCTATGAGCATGATCACCCTTCATCTCCACAAGCATGACCATCTTCATCTCTATGAGCATGATCACCCTTCATCTCCACAAGTGTGAACACAAATGCTCTTCATCTTCGCAAGTGCAATCACCCTTCATCTTCATGATTGCAGTTGCCTTTGTCTCCATGGGTGTAACTAGAATTCATCTTAACAACCATCATTTCCTTCGTATCCATGAGCATGATTTGGTTTCAACTTTGTGACCACAACTTCCTTCATCTCCATGGGTGTGATTTCATTCCCTCTAAAGTTTGCAATTGATTAATCCCTTTAAAGTTTTCAATTTAGTATTTTAACACTTTATTTCACCCTTATCAAAATGAGGTAACTACCAATTCAATAAATCACTTTTTACTTTCCTTATCATTCCATTTTCTTATCATGATCCATTTCGGACCGGGAATAATAAATAAAGAATAAGGATTTGGGGAGGATTCCCATACAACTTTTAATGAATAAGGTTGGTGGGGAGGATCCCCACACTTGAATCAAATCTTTCGAATTCTAATATATTATTTGCATATGTAAGTAACATATTCAATAATATATTTGTTGTATATGTAAGTAACATATTTAATACAAGTGGAGCAACAAGGGAGTAATTCCCTGCCTTCAGCTTTTTAGGAAGGCGTATTGAGCACTAGGTAACAACTACTATTCTTAGAGTAGGTAACATTAAGCCTTTTTTGGAGTAGGTAGCATTAAGTACAATACAAGGGTTGTATCCAACACATGAGCAAGACGATAGTATTCGGCTAACACATTGAATCTTAACAAGATAATCAATAAAATGTTTAGTGTTTTACATAGTAAACCAAGTCTCTATCCTATAAATCAATACAAATAGAGGTGATCTATATCCTCCCCATCACATCACATGATACAAACTGCATGTTCACAAGCTTCAAACTATGTATTCCTTATACTAAAGGATGTCACAAACATTGCTTCCACTTTTTAAAACACCATCGAAACATTAGTTGTTGAACGACATTAGTTGTCCTCCTGATAAAGGAAGTTCATGAAAATATTCACAGCACAATAATATTATCACTCCAAAGGTGCGTGGTGTGCATATTTATGACCCCAAGATCATTAAAACTGACCCAGAAAACTTTTGGCCTTTTGTTCAGAGACTAACAGGGAAATCTAGCCATCTAAGCAAATACACACAACAATTACATGTGGAGGAGTAATGACACGCTGCGGAATTTAAGGTAGAGTATGTAACACTTGTCGAGAACAAAGTTTCTCCTGAAAATCTGAAAGGTTGTTGGCCAACCTGACGCCTGTCTTCGTGAAATCAAAGAAATTCATCTGATAGAGAAAAACTACCTTAGAATTGTTCTTTGAGTATGTTGTGGTGTATTTCATGGTGTAAAGTTGAGATTCTGATATTCCTTTATGTGACTTATCTTTTCCATAAGTATTGTAACATATTAAAGCCATGTTGCAATCAATTAAAAGTCATATCTTTGTAAACTAGTAAACACATAAACACATACAATGAATACCTTTTTTTGGCTCTATAGTGCAGGTGATAAACTACAGCTATAGTGCTTTGAGACTTCTTGTCTGGCATGTTGGTGAAGCCTAGAAAGGAAGTGGGGCAGCCGAAGGATTGTCGAGCAGAGAAGGGGCACACTTCCTGGGTGGGACAAGCATGTGGGGAATGAGGGACTGTAGGTTGTTAGTTTGAGTTGGAACCTGAGATAGAGTCTTTCCTATTGTCTATGAGCCTTTAGCCTGGTTAGGAATCCCTTTACCCGGGTGGAGTTTAGTCCCAGCTTGGGTGTGACTCACTGTTGAGAGTGATGAACAGTGTGGTCTAAGTCTGGGAGGTTCATGGAAGGTCTGCATGTAGTTGGTGACATTCTTACCAAGATAAGTGCCAATTGTGTAATAAATTTACATGCTGCATTGTTATTTATGTGCTTATTTTTATGGGTTATCATATGTGTGGTTATAACTGTGTTTATTTTTATGGGTATTTCCTGTATATGTTCCATGTATATGTTTACTGTTATTTCAGTATGAATCTGTGCATTTACAGATGTATTTGGTTG
>ML784146.1:226581-274726 GCA_009831015.1 Picea engelmannii | reverse complement strand
TATTCTTATGTAGGTATGAAATGATTGAGATTCATTCCATTGACAAGAAAATAAATCCACTACCCCTCCAGGTTATCGAAGTGGAAAGAGTTGGAAATTTTTCCATAGATCTCTTTGATAATGTAGGGGCCTATGTGTTGGGCTCCAACAACTCCCCCTAAATTTTTACAAAATTTAAAGGGCCCCTATTAGAATCTTAATAATTATAATGAGCTACAGAATCAACCTTTTCAAATAGTTCCATACCTTGGCTTGTTTTGAGACAAATTTAAGACATTCACTATAGTATGAGAAATTAATTACAAGAGTATATGTCAAAAGTTAGAAATGAACATAAAAATCTCAATTTAAACAAAAACGTTAATTTTTATCAAATGTTTCCTTTCGTTTAAATTGTGATTATGTGTTCATTTTTTTGCTCATTAGCAAGTTTGACTATTTTGAATAATGTGTTCAATACTTCATCAAATAATATCTTGGTTGGTTTCTCATTTTCATGAAATCATTTGGTGATATTAATTAATTAAATTCTTTTTTCATTTTGCATCTCATTTCAAAATAATAATAATCAAAGAATTATCTATCATTTGTTTGATTTTGTAAAAAACCAAAATTAGTATTTTTTCTCCATTAACTTGAAGCTTCTAGATCATATTTGAAATAAAATTATAAACAATGTTTGTTTATAAGTTATAGTTAGTTTAAATTCATTTTTTATTTTTCTAGATTTTGTTCTATTCACAATTTTTAGGTTATTAATTTTTAGGTTATTAATTTAGGTTTCTTTTTGTTTCACATGTTTGTATTATCAAATATTTGATACAGATCTAATCATGGCTTGATTTTATTATCCAAATACGTTCAAGATGATTGATCCAAAAATAATTTTGGATTGCTACAAATAATTTTATGAACAACAACAGATAAAATTTGGAAAGGCGTCAAGATCAGAAAGACGATTTGGAAGAACTGATTGCAGCCAAACCGTGAGGAATTTGAAGAAACAGTTGAAAACCCAGAACCAAAATGGACCCATTTACCTTCCTCATAGAGATTTTCCCAAAAAAATGAAGGATTTGAGAGATATTTGGGTCTCTTTTAGAGGCAAATTTCAAGTGGCGGAAATTAATAGTGACGCCCAGACTGTTCATTCATTTTATAAATATATGAGAAAGATCAGAGCTAGGAGGATCCAAGAATTGGAGAGGAGGATTTTAATCCTTGCTCTTTTGTATATTATTTCTTTTGTAAACTTTTTATTTCTTTTCAAATGGAGTAATGGATGGCTGGAATCTTTGGAAGAATGGACGAATATTTTTAAACAAGGATATGGAATTCCAGATTGCTTAATGGCTTTTGTCCTGTGAGTAAAATGATTTTATTTTCATTATAATATATTCATATTCTTTGAATAATTGATTATGCATTGATTTAAATAGATTTAGTCTTTTTTATCAATACATGGTTAATTATTATCATTTATGTATTAATTTTTCCAATCTTTAAAGTCTATTATCCAAAAAAAATCTTACAGGACTATAGAATGGACATGTGATTCCAAAAACTTAATAGAACAGCATATATGAATTTTGGAATTAGCCTTTTGTTTATAATGTTTTTATTTATGTTTTTTTTATCTTGTTACATGTGCAGGTCTGATATCTTTAGATTAAATGATCTGTGATGTGTAGGAGGTTTATATTATAAATACCATCTATCATTTGTTTCATCAAAATACAAATGATGTGATTATATATTCGATTTAAATAATGGGATTTATCTTTGAATTTTAAATTGAATAATAAAATGCATAGATTGCTTCCAGATTTATCTTGTTGTAATCATGTATAATTATAAGATCACAGGTTTATGTTTGTGTTTCCTTTTCTGTCATTAAAACATAAGATGCCAATACATATTCTGAATTTATTTAGAACAATCATAAGGTTCATTGCAGATTTCTCTCTTGGACATGGCAGTTGGATGTTCACCACTCATGCAGATGATTGGATACACCTCACTAATTCACTGACATGATAGCTTCTTTGTATTTTTCTGTCATTTACATATCATTGAAACTAGAATGTATGGTTCAGCTTTGACTATCCACATGTTCATGTTTCATTAATTTTTTTTGCAAGATTCTTTAAATTTATAAAAGAAAAACAATAAATATTTTTATGTGCTTTCTTTATATGCTTCCTAAAAGCAATCATTTTTCACATCGATTTTCGTAAGTTTCGATTAAAACTTGCATCTTGTAAATCATGTAAATAAACGAGACTTGTATATCTTCTGTTTAAATACAACTAATATAGTTACATTTGAACACATGTACATATATATAGTGTGTTTAGTAATTAGTTAGTTATTTCTCTCTTTTATTCATTTCTTTTAGGATTTTTAGATTGGCTAATGGAGCCATTAAACCCGTCAGAACGAGTTACACCAAACGGCTTGGGTTATTTAGACAACCCCGGACCGGACTCGCTCTTCCAGTTGATGGACGGTCAATTTCGCCCGTCAACACTATGTTATAACCCTAATTTGCACCATACATGCTTACCTAGCATCAGGCCATCTCAAATCCCTTATTTGTCAAAGCAATGTTGAACAAATCTTTAAAAAACCTCTTTTATAAGGGCCCACATGCCCTACTCCATTACTGCATGCATGTACACGCTAGCTGACCTAAAACAACCCGCATGGACCTACAAAAGCACAAAAAAAGGAAAGTTGCCGACAGAACACACAGCTTTGGGTGAGTTAACTGAAACTCTCGGCCATGCATGGCCGAGGGTTCATCCAAATACCTAGCTTCTTCTAGCCTATAAAAGAAGGGTTAGGGGTCCCATTTGGAAGAGGAAAATAAGAGTAAAGAAACTCTGCCCAATTACACATTCCCATTGTCCCAACCCTTTAGTCATCCTTGTGCAAGAAGAGATACAAAGAAAAGAAGTTGGAGGACATTTGAAGAGGAGCCCAGGATCAGGTTCGTGGAGCAGTGGCCAGTCTCGACATTGTAAGTTGATTCATTAAAGTTAATAATAAAGAAATGTTTTTCCCCTCCCACTATATGAGTTCTTCATAGTTTAGCGAATATATGTTTGAATCTCTAACCCATTAATCTGTAGAACAAATGCATGTAGAGTTTGTTGCTTGTTTTGTACGCAGGTCAGTCTTGAGAGGATAGTTGCCAACAAGCGATAAAGCATGAAGAAGGATCGACATCAAACGTTCGGAACAAGGTATGTTCGTTTAACCATGTATTTGCTTAAAAGAAATGGGGATTAGGTATGGGACGAAGGTAGAAAGTAGGATTCTTTCGGTCTTATCTGCATGCATAATATAACCCTAAATGCTAGTCCATAGGGGGATTTCCCACCACAACAGAATTGGCAACCATACTGGGGAAGTCTCTAAGGTTCCTGGGAATATTTTTGGGTAGTTTTAAAAGTCTGGTTTTCTTTCCTATTTTTTGAAGTTTCTACAAAGACTGAGCTAACAGAGAGTCTAGTCTTCCATACTAGCTATCTCTGTTATTTTCTAGACTGTTTTTTTTCGAGACCCATAGAGGTACACGTGGCCTGCATAAGGTCTGCACATGTGTACCCGCACCCTACTTTATTACAGCCCGCATGTAAACGCTAGTTGAAGAAGTAACAGTAGTGTGTAGATTCCAGAAAATTTTGGAGGCAGTCATCCTCATCCCTGTCAGAATCATTCATTCTCAGGGGTTTTTTGGAACTCTTTCTAGTCTTGGTTGTTTGCAGTCTCATCTCAGATTGGTTTGTTTTACGATTTTTTTCCTTACATTGTTTTCTTTTTTTCGGTTAAAGAAAGTGTCTAAGCCTTTAAGAGATCCCGGTTCTCAGTATCAGTGGTCTCTTCCTGGTTTGGATTGTCTATTTTTATTTGTCTCGGAGTTTTAGAGATACATGCGGCCTGTATAAGGCCAGCACGTGTGTACACGCCCTTTGGCTCTACACAGCTCGCGTACACACACTTGTTGTTGAATTGTCAGTAGTGTGCTTGTGCAGGATAGTTTTTGTTGAGGGTGAGGCAGTCATCCTTTCCCTTGACAAGAGTTATACCGCCTAGGTTTTTGAATCTCTGTCCTAGCACTCAGTAGCTTAAGTCTCATCTCAACCATAGCTTTCTTTTTTCATTTAAAAGTTTTCATCAAAATTTTCTTTAGGGTTTTTAGACAAGTGTGAGAGTCTTTTTTTAAGTTTCTAGTGTGTGATTTCTTGAAGTGATTCTTTGTGATCAACGATTAGGCCAGAATTTGTTCTTGGTTTTTGACTTATTGATATTTTTCCTTTTTTCTTTGTGAGCATTCAAATAAAATAAAAAAATCTTTCATTTTCTTGTTTGGTTGAAAAGTGTTGTTTTGCATTAGTAACCAAGGAAAAGTCTTTTCTTTCATAAGTTCTTTGCAGTTTACTTAGATCATAAGTAGCTCGTAGTCGAGTGAAATTATGTTTTGAGTTTTCTATTCAAAAATCTTAGAAAATTGTCTAAATTTGAAAAGTTGTTTAAAATTTGCGTTAAGTGAAGTTTTTTGTTTCCATCTTTCTTTTCATTTTTCCTTTCATCTCTCAAACATCACTAGTTTCACTTTCATAACCTTTGACATAAGACAAGCCATAAAATTAACGCTAAAATCTAAAAATCATTAGACTTTTATGTTTGTAGGGTTAACCAACTAGTTCAGGATTAGGGCCTTGGATTAGGTTGGAAAGGAAACTCTTCAAGGCCATTAAAATCAAACATTGGAGTCTGAGTTAGGGAGTGTTCAAGTCCAGTATTGTGAAAGTTATCTGGGACCCCCCTCTAACACACGAGATAAACACAAGGTCACATGCAGAAAGGTAGTGGAGATAACCCCTCCAAAGCTAGACCAATCGTAGTGGAGAACACATATAGAGGGCTTGTCTTGGGATTCCGTCGATTGCATTTGCCATGGAGCTTCATGGGTCTCAAATCCGTTCGAGGTCCTCAGTTGTCTTCTGGACCACTTTCTCTCGATACCCTTGACAGGTTTCGGGCTCGATACCCTACTCTTTGTGGTCTACCCGACTTTCGACTGTACCCGCCTGGTGATTGTTCGCGCGCTGGCAACCTAGTTGCCTATCTTTTTTAGGGACATACACAGGTGACTGTAGGGATATACCGTGATACCTAGAACAGACATCGGGCCACGCTTTGTAGAGTATACCCGGAGGGTGCTTCCGTTTTCGAGTTGCACTTGCACTGGTAAGTTTCTCTAATGTTCGTTGTTGTAACTGTTCTTCCAATCAATTTAGTGTTTGTCTGTCTTATCTTATAGAGACTTTTTTTAGTGTGTATTGTTTTTGAACGACTAGAACGCCCTAGAGTGTCATTGATCTTCTCACACAATGGAGGATCATGAGCTTCGCTGATCACAAAGGCTTCTTGGCCTGTCAGCGATTACAATGGAGCCACCCCTTCCACCACTAAGGTGAAAGCTAGACCAACAAGGGTCTTTTGAAGCAACCGGGTCACAAGAAATTATGCTCGACCAACATCCAGAGGAATCGACCATTTTAGAACTTGGAGAGAAAGCCTTTGGTCTCGTTGAAACCTCCACCACTGATATTTCAGCACCCACCATCATACCAATTCATCCTTACGAGTGCCAGACAGTTTCACACACATCAATGGAAACAAATGTTGTTACTCCTTCTGGGAATTCTTCAATTCCCACTACGGTTGTAACCACAGGAGAGTTTCCACCTCCCAACTCACCATCACCGGTCCGAGCCACCATGGTCTCGACTACCTCTACATCACACAATGGTCTGATCCCATATCTGGTGGCGGCCACAACCCCTTTCACACCAAGTGGAACAGGCCCTCAATTCTTATACAGGATGCCTAGTGATCTGGATTATTTTTGGCACGAAATGAGAGATGAGATATAATAAAGAAATGCATAGAGATATCGCAGATATTCAATAATATAACAAAAATGTATTAGATATGAAACCATAAACACAGATATACAGTAATACACGATTTCTATTAATGAAAGAAATGTACAGAGACTGTAAAATACAGAGTGAAAGACTCGCTAGAATGGTGGCAGCTTATCTCTGAGAAGAGATGTGACGACTACTCGCATTCGCAAGAAGATGGTTACAATGAGGCTCTAAAGGAACTTTTACAATAAACGGGAATGCTAAAAGTCCTAGACATCCAAAAACCTAACCCTAGGAAATGAAGCGCCAAAAGTCATGTGGGCCCCGTTTGGGTAAGTTAGTACATCAACTTTCCGGGGTTGTAACTTTTGCATACGATCTTCGTTTTAGGCGTATGATAGCTCGTTGGAAAGGTATCGTCGAGGATATTCAATTTGGGGGATCAATTATGCTTTTGTCTATCATTGAGAACCTTGATTTTGAAAAACCTTCATTTAGGCCCTCAAAATGGCCCCGGAAGTTAAAACCTACTAAAAATAGTAAATTGTCAAAATTGCCAGAAAGTTGTTTTGAGCCAGTTGGAAAAGGTGGGTGGCCACCGATATCCACCTAGATCAATCATCCCTCCTTAGGAAACAATGGTCTCCATTGCGTTGAGTTCCTGGGGGAGAAGGAAAAGCGTTTGTTGAATCTACATCTTGGTGAGTTGCTTGTCTTGTTGGAGACATCACACTGCTCAGTTTATGGAATTCTATCACGAACCTGTTGAGGTTGAGGCTATTCAACAAGTCAGGCTACATGAGAGAATGTTGTGCAAAAGGAATCTTTTCATTTTGCTGCAGCCTTGTCGACCTGCTTCTGTAGGATAGAAGGTGCTTGGGGCGAGGCTATAGTGGTTGCAGTGTCCTTTTATTCTCCTTTTGAACAGATTGTGAAGAAGATAAATTTTGCAGTATGAGATACTACTTTGTGACACTTTTTAGGTGGAACAGTAGTGGGAACTACCTCTGGTATTCTGTAGAGATGACCCCCCAAAGTGACAATAACACTATGATGTCAAGACTCATAAATAGCATGGCACTTCCACATATATGGTTGGCCCAAGAGAACATCACAGACATCCAGTGGGGCAACATCACATAATACCTCATCCTTGAAGGGTTGGATTCCATATGACAATCGACACTGCTGACTGACACAAAGATCTCATCCTTGGCGAAGCCACTCGATGTTGTATGGCTGCAAGTGTGGTGTTGTCGACAATCCCAACTGTTTGACAACCTCTGCTGAGATGAGGTTCTTTTGGCTTCCTCTATCAACAATAAAATGCAACGGGGTCCCCTTCACCCACATCTATGAATGAAAAAGGTGCTCCCCCTCTTCAGGATCTGTTAGTTCTTCTGGTTGAATTGTTGCGGTCGCGACAATAGCAGTGGGGTCTGCATCAATGATCTATCCTTTACCGATATTTTTAGAATCAGATTATGAATCAGGTTTCAGCTCCTTGTCTTTGATCTCAGCCAGCAATGACTGTTTTGAGCGACATTCATTAGTGTTGTGCCGGGGGATTTTGTGGAAATTGCACCATTTTTCGGTGTCCTTCTCTGTCTTCCCGTAACCCTTCTTTTCCTATGTCTTGGATTGGTTTTTGGGAGACTGTTTGTTAGGGTTGTATTTTCCATACTTTGGTTGTTGCGGATTTGCATACCCGAACTCCCTTTTGTTCTGGTACTTAAATTTCTGCTCGATTTTAACAGCATATCGATAGGCAGCACCGAGTGATGAGATGTCTAGAAAATCCATTTCAGTTTGGATGTATCTGTGTAGAGCCCCACGGTATTTCAGAACCAAATGTCGCTCAGAGTATTTGATACCCAGCATAATGCGCAAGGTATGGAAGGTATTGGTGAACTCCGAAACTGCTTGGCCCCTCTCTTACCGCAGTGTGGTCCATCTCATGTACTGGTCTTCATAGTTTCCAACAGGGTAATACTATTCCTTTACTGCATCCACAAAAAAATCCCAAGTGGGATCAACCCCATATATTCCAGACTCCTCTGTGGAACTTTGCTCCCAATGAGTTTCCCACCAATGTTTGACATGAGGGAGAGCTTTAAGGAGTGTGAAGGTAATCTTTTCTTTGTCGAAAAAATTGTGAATAGAGAAATAACCTTCTAGCAGAGTTAACCATTTTTCTAGGGCTTCTGCATCTATCTGTCCTTCAAATATAGGAATATCAAAATTAACTTGTACCTTGAAAGGTGAGGTGCCTCCAAAGTGGTCACTTAATGAAGATGCACCTGTGTCTATCGACAGGCATTGAAGGATGTGGGAAAAATTCTCCATCATTTCGTCCCTCTGTCGCGTGAGAGCTTGCTCAAGCAACATATTGATAGGATCGTCTGCTCCGTCGTTTTTCTTTTCTTCCGCCATTGAGGGTTTCTTGGGTGTGCGAGAGCGATTTTCCTCAAGAGAGACAATATCGAGACCCAACTTGCTATACTCGGACCTCGTCGGGGACATGCACTGAAAAAACGATCAAGAACAGCCTGCTCTGATACCACTGATCTGGATTATTTTCGGCATGAAATGAGAGCGGAGATATAATAAAGAAATGCACAGAGAAATCACAGATATTCAATAATATAACAGAAATGTATTAGATATGAAAAAATAAACACAGACATACAATAATACATGATTTCTATTAATGAAAGAAATGTATAGAGACTGTAAAATACAGAGTGAAAGACTCGCTAGAATGGTGGCAGCTTATCTCTGAGAAGAGGTGTGACGGCTACTCGCATTCACAAGAAGATGGTTACAATGAGGCTCTGAAGGCCCTTTTACAATAAACGGGAATGCAAAAAGTCCTAGACATCCAAAAACCTAACCCTAGGAAATGAAACACCAAAAGTCATGTGGGCCCTGTTTGGGTAAGTTAGTACATCAACTTCCCGGGGTCGTAACTTTTGCATACGATCTCTGTTTTAGGCGTATGATAGCTCGTTGTAAAGGTATCATTGAGGAGATTCATTTTGGGGGCTCAATTACATCTTCATCTATCATTGAGAACCTATATTTTGAAAAACCTTCATTTAGTCCTTCAAAATGGCCCGAGAAGTTAAAACCTTCTAAAAATAGTAAATTGTCAAAATTTACAGAAAGCTATTTTGAGCCAGTTGAAAAAGGTGGGTGGCCACCGATATCCACCTAGATCACCTAGTTTAGGTACAAGTCCTGTAATTTCCTACTCCACTTCACAGACTTCAGGTCTGGGGGCAGGGAGCTCTAACTCTCCTTTGCAAGGCCACATGGGGGGCACTCCTGCTCCTTTTAATGCTTTCCCTTATGGGGGAGGTCATATACCTCCTTTGTCCCCTTCACTCGGTGGCACACATCAGAAATCCACTAGGCCACCTGCACACCATAGTTTATTTGGAGAAAGGAGTCAAGGACCACCTTCGCATAATATGCCGGTAGGTTCAACACCATTTTCTTATTCGGTGCATTTGGTAACAACGCCTTCTTATCAGATGCTTTCCTAACTGGGGGAAATCCTGGTTTCAAACAATCTATTCCTATGTAGGGTATTATTCCTGCACAGGGGGCATACCCAGAAACTTCTTCCACATCAGGGCCTTGGAATTCTTAGCAGGGATCTGTTCCCTCATCTGGGATGTCGATCTGGGGTAATTCTTTCCATAATCAATGGAACCCCGGACAAAGTACTATGCCTATCCCCACGGGATCAACATCAGGCAACCCTTCCCAAAATCCTTCGAATGTAATGCATGCCCAACCATCTATGTCCTATTTTGGAAATCAGCCGATGATGTCTCCTCACACGCAAAATCCATAGGCTGGCCATGGCCATGGTTTTTACCAGAACCCAGGCCGGCAGCCAAACTTTTCCTGGAAACCTAGTGCCAGTCAAACTCCAAGCCCCTTTTTCCCAGGCTATCACCAACAACCCAAACTACCCTTCCTGGAAACCTTGCATTTTCCAGACTTGACAAGGTTTTTGAATGACCTTATCTGTCACAATCCGCGTTGGCCTCCTATGCCGACGAACTTGCCTTCGGACATCCCAAAGTTTGAAGACAAGCCTAACGAAGATCCAGGAGATCATGTGACTACCTTCCATCTTTGGTGCTCATCTAACTTGTTGAAATATGACTCCGTATAGTTGCGATTGTTTCAACATACTCTCATTGGGAGTGCCGTGAAATGGTACATTGAGCTCGATTGCTCAAGATACTCTTCCTTCAGCGAACTGGCGATGGCTTTCCTAAACTATTTCTAGTTACCTGTGAGATACGACATTGGCACCGAACTGCTGGCCAATTTCTCACAAACAAAAGCAGACAATATCTCTAATCACATCTGAGAATGGAGACGCCGAAAGAGTTTAATTAAGGTACCAGTCCCACCAACAATATTTCTCGAGTGGTTCCTTAAGTATTTGGTCCCACAGTTATCCAAAGACGTCCCGATGTCGAGAGTATTTTTTGAAGAAGACACCATCATGAGAGCTCAACAACTTGAGCTAATCTATTCTCAGTCCGGTTTATTATATGAGATCTTGCTAGATGTGCCACACTCAATACTTGATAAAACCAGACAGAGAGATGGACCACATGCCGATGGTATTTTTGGTTCAGCACAAACAAATCCCGCTGAGCAATTGACGAAGCAGTTGCAGCAGTTGTCTATACAACACACAGTGGTCAGCCAAACTACTGCTTTGGATGCTCTCCCTACCAAAATGTTGGATGTACACACAGTGTAATTGGCTAACCCAAAGGCCACCCAGCAGCCTGAAGGAAAGAAAAAACAATGAAAGAAGGGTAAGGGTGATAAAAAACCTACCAATAATGCTGTTAGGGACAACACTGAGAAACGGAAGGCGAGGTATCCATGCAACCTGTGCATGGAAGACCACCAGACCCATCTATGTCCTTGGCTTGCAGAAGCCCAAAAGTTTGTGACGCAACAATAGCCTATTGTGTTAGCCAATCCATTTCAACATGGACAAAATCTAACCCAAGCCTCTACAAGCACGGAAGGGGGCAACCAACGACCCTCTTTGTCTTCGAACAACCCCGCATCCGGGAATGTATATATGGTGAAGGGTGATGCTTTTATATCGACTAGAGCGCATGACTATAGTAAACTAAGAACTTTTGAGAAGGGCAAAGAAGCTGAACTCCCATCTCTTCCTCTACAAATTGAGAAGACATTGGGTAAAACAATGACACGCATCCCTAAAGGCACGTTCAAAAAATCTTCTCACAACCCAAACGCAAGGGCTGCCCAGAATTATTCTGTGGTAGAAGATTTATCACAAACCCCTTGTGTGATTTCTGATTTGGAGGTCCTCCAAAGCTTCCCCTCCCAAAGGAAAGCCTTGTTAACCATTTTAGGATCTATCGAGACTTGTAATCCGGGTACAATCATGCTGGATACAATTGACTTAAAACCTTGTCTGCCTTACCACGTAGCATTTTAGATAGCAGTGGCTTATCCCATGAAAATTTTTACTCGAAATATATTCTGAACAGTGGTTGATGACGGTGCCTAAACATGCATTATGTCATTGGCATGTTGGAAAGTCATTGGCCAGCCCATTTTGTCTCCATCACCTACTCTCCTCACTGCTTTCGACGGTTGTTCGTTCCGACCACATGGTATCATTCCCTCTTTCCCCGTGCAGTTAGGAGGGAAGACCATGTGTGTCGAGGTAGAAGTAGTCGATGCGCCCCTCGACTATAACCTCTTGTTAGGGAGGAGTTGGACTTATTCCATGCAAGATATGGTTGCTACAGTTTTTCGGGGCTTGTTGTTTCCACACGAGGGCCAGATTGTGACCATCGATCAATTGTCTTTCTCCATACTTGACCCTTCATTGGGGGCATCCACGGTCCCGATGATTGATAATCCTCAACCAGGAATGGTCAACGTAGGGGTTGTTTTGTGCCCATCTTTGATGGGTACCTTCAATTACCCTCCCCCTCAAAGCAATATCAAGTTTATATCCAATCACCATAAGGTTGAGATTTTTCAAGTTTCGTCATTCCGCATGACTTACTTCAACGAACCATGGATACTTCCTTCCCCATCGGCCATGATGGAGGAGATAGGTAATTTGGGCATGTCCATGCCCTTGTCCGCAGCTGAAGTAGCATACTCTTTAGTCCAGCAAACTTCAGTCAACACTGATCCAACTCCTGCACAAGAGTTCGATCCACTTCTAGCGCCTATTTGGGCTCAAGGTTCTCTCGCTGACACCGATTCATTAGACATAGTATTGCCCTCTGATGAAACTGTGATTGAAGTAATGACTAGTCCAGACAAACCCTAGGAAGATCTTCATCACAGATCATACTTCCTCCCAGAGTTAAGAAGAATCGAAGCCGGATAATTCACCTTGACTATGATGGGAGATACATCTTGTCCTATTAATCCCTTAGCTACACACGAGGTTTATGTTGAGGGTAATATGGAAAGTATCACTGAAATGGTACCTATAAATATCTCTAGAACCCCTGGCATCGTAGACAATGTTTTCGTCGGAGCATACTGCTCCCCCAAGGAGATACCCAACATTGACCCACAAAGTGTCAATCATGAGCTAACTTTGTTGATTTTGAAGCTTGCTTTGAGATCCGAAAGCAACATCTGGCGAGACTGCATTTATTCTTTTTGATCTCGTTTGGATTAACTGAGAAAAGTAACCTCTACGGGTCTTCTTTTAAGCCCTTTTCAGACCCTCTAAACATGAAAATATTGCTGAGTGATGTTGTGGCCTTTCACGCTCGTTAAAATGAAATTTGAAGTCACGTCTGTCCAACGATAGTTTACCCCTTTTTTGGTCTGGATGGTCAACTGTACAAACAAAGGTATACTCTATGGAACTTTAGTTCTCTAGAAGAGTACTCTCAGGTATTATTTTAACCCTTTTTTGGGCCTGAGGGACTAAATTTATGAAAAAGGAACCCCATGGAGTCCATAGTTAAGCTCTTTTCAGACTCCCTAAAATTGAAAAGATTGTCAAGTGACCTTATTCTCTCACACTCGTTAAATTGGTCCAGAAGAAAATTCCTGACGGAGTCCATAGTTAAGATTTTTTCAGACTCCTTAAAAATGAAAAAATGGTCGAGTGATCTTGTCCTTATCACACTCGTTAAAATGGTTTTGAATAGACGTCTTGTCGGTGCTAGTTTACCCCTTTTTCGAACCGACTAGAATATCTTCGAAAAAGGTACCCCAATGGAGTCTCCTTTTACATTTTTTTAGACTCTCTAAATATGAAAAACCACTGATCTTACCTTCTCTGGGCTCGTTAAACTTACATCGAAGGATGTTACCATTGTGTGTTTTGTTAACCGCATTTCCATACCTTATACGCTAGCCTTGTAGTAGTTTTCTTCTGTGTCTTAACACCCTTGGCCCCCAGAGGATTTTTCCCGAGTATCATTATTCTAAACATCAGTCTTGTCCTTGTGCCTTGAACTTGTATGTTTGTAACACTCGTTCCTCCATTGTAACGTAACATTCCTTTATTCTTTTTTCCAAAATTATTGAAAAATACAAAAAAATCAAATATACCCCAAAAAGAGGAAGGGGAAAGTATTTCTTTATTGGCAGCATAATGAGTCGCCCTTGGATAAATCACATCTATCCGTTTGTTCATCAAACTATGGGATGTAATACGACCTTAGGAAGTTGTTCTCGCTACATAGAGTTGTGTCCTCCTCTGTTTGGTTATTCTTCCAAACATATGGAGAGTTTGTGTTGCCTCTTGCTTCGTAAAATTATGATTAATGACATGCTTCCTAAGTCTCATCATTTGTCGTGTTGTTGTCCAAGGGAAGTTTCTACCAAGCCTGAGTCGGCCCCTCTGTAATTTGTCTCTTTCCCTCATACCCGGCCATCCTGAATGTCCAATCAAGTCCTTGTTTGAAATCAATGAAGCCTTCAGTCTGATAATCAAGATTATCTAGTCCATGACCGACGAGCCATCGAAGACCTCTAGGTAGTGAAGTCGTACACTCATATTACACTCCTACCTTGAGTTTTGAAGATTATGATGTTGTTTCTCGAGCTTTGAATATCTCATCTCCATCCATCAGACCGTATCATCTTCTAGAAGATGGATACTCTATATGTATATCTTTTTGATTTCGAGATGTAGCTCCGCTGTGTATTGTTCGTGGCTACACTTTATATAGTTATTTGACATGGATCTACAATGTATTTGATTGGTAGCCATGATTCTATCCTGAGCATGGGTATGCCCACCTCAGTGAGACATTTGTTATTTTGCAGATGACACCTTCTGGTTCCTCATCCCTAGGCTCACTTGTTTGACACATCAGTAAATATTGGTAATGTATTTCGGCCATTAGATGTTCTTCTGACCTCACACATTAGGGGGCATCTGTTATAACCCTAATTTTCACCATACATGTTTACCTGGCATTAGGCCATCTCAGATCCCTTCTTTGCCAAATCACTGCTAAACAACTCTTTTAAAAGCCTCTTTTATAAGGGCCCACGTGCCCTACTCCATTACTGCACGCGTGTACATGCTAGATGACCTAAAACAGCCCATGTGGACCTACAAAAGCATGAAAAAATGAAAGTTGTTGACGGAACACATAGCTTTGGGTGAGTTAACTAAAACTCCCGGCCATGCATGGCCGAGGGTTCTTCCAAATACCTAGCTTCTTCTAGCCTATAAAAGAAGGGTTAGGGGTCCTATTTGGAAGAGGATAATAAGAGTAAATAAACTTTGCCCAATTGCACATTCCCATTGTCCCAACCCTTTAGCCATCCTTATGCAAGAAGAGATACAAATCAAAGAAGTTGGAGGACATTTGAAGAGGAGCCCAGGATCAGGTTCGCAGAGTAGTGGTTGGTCTCGACATTATAAGTTGATTCATTAAAGTTAATAATAAAGAAATGCTTTTCCCATCCCACTATATGAGTTCTTCATAGTTTAGCGAATATATGTTTGAATCTCTAATCCATTAATCTGTAGAACAAATGCATGTAGAGTTTTTTGCTTGTTTTGTATGCAGGTCAGTCTTGAGAGGATAGTTGCCAACAAGCGATAAAGCGTGAAGAAGGATCGACATCGAATGTACAGAACAAGGCATGTTCATTTAACCATGTATTTGCTTAAAAGAAATGGGGATTAGGTCTGGGATGAAGGTAGAAAGTAGGATTCTTTCGGTCTTATCTACATGCATAATATAACCTAAATGCTAGTCCGTAGGGGGGATTTCCCACCACAACATCCTAGCCATAAACTAGCAAATTTATCATGCTTACTATTGTCTTCATGCCTTTTATCCCAATAGAGGACCGGATATCCCTCCACAAAACTCTTGGTATTGAACTTTTTGTTGAAAACCTTTTCATTTTCTCCTAGTATTCCTTAAGAATATAATACACCTAGCTTATTTTCTCTTGAACCTCCACCAACTGATTAGTCCTTCTCTTGATATTCACTAGGGTTTTCTTGATTATTATCATGATATGTTTATCTAAGGACTCATATTGGCCATTTCCCTAAGGGTGGTATGTAGATGATTGGACTAAGATTTTGTTATACTTATCTATAAATAAGACTTCAAATCCCATATATGATTGATAATAGAGAAGGATCCATACATAAAAAAATTCACAAAATCGAGCAAGGAGCATTATTTCTCATTCTTCCTAACCCATGAAAACCAATCAAAAACTATGGTTGGATGGCCTTCCTTTTGTAGCTCTAACTCTAGGTGGGCTAATGAACCATTCTAATAGTAAATTAAGAAGTATTGTAGGTATGAAGGATACCTGAAGATTTTCTTTGAGCTAAAATCCGCTAATTGCTCCATTATGTTCTTGGAAATGGATTTTTCATATCTGAAAGAGGGCACTGGAAATCATAGAAATAATCTATTATGAAAAGAATTGCATCATCACCCATATCGTAATCATCCCTTCCCAAGATATATTATACCTAGGGGAGGAATTATTTAGTTCTAAAGGGTGGAGATGAATAAAAAAGATAGATTTTCTTGGGGACAAGCCTGGGGAGTTTGTGCCTTTTCCAGTCTGGAGCCAACTTGACATATATTTCTTTGCACTCTTCCAAATATAGGACTTCAAATACTATGGATGTCTCTATCATGGTGGAAATGGAGTTGGTTGTGATCCAAAAAAAATCAAATTTTCCATCAGGTTAAGGATTGTTGTGGAAGTAGGGCCATAATAGTTAGCACATAGCTCAATAAACTCAAGGAATGGGTATGCCTCAAGGAAAAGGTATTGGGCCAAGCCAAAAGACTAGTGAAAACCTTTTTCATGACCATTTAGGAATTTTCCATAATATTTATTGATGAGTTTGTTGGAATTCATCAAGTTTAAGATGGGGGGAGGGCACTTGGGTTAGGATATATATGAATTGATAGGTGAAAGAGAATGAAACATTGCTCACATTAGAGTAGGTATTATCCAAATGGGTATAAGAACCTTGGGATAATATTTTGGATTTATTTAACATTATGGAATCACTAACATAGAGGATTAAAAATCAAACAAGGTGTGGAAGTGATGCTCTTACCCAAGAATTGAGGACAACATGTTTGGTAGTTCAAGCTAGTGAACTCAATGGTGATGGAAATTTTTATTTTTAGTGGTGGGATTGCTAATAAATTCTTTCTTATGCATGGTCACCAAATATATCAGTTTTCTCAGATGCTTGTATAAAATGAGGGGAACAAAGGCATCATCTTTGATTTTTAATGCACAAGGTGGTAAATTGTGTGCACCATTACTACTACTGAGAGATTTAATTGAATATTGTTTCAATCTCTATCATCTTTTGTTTTGCGATCATGACACATGGATTTGTGTGGTAGGAAAAAAGAACCAAACTTGGAGGATCTTAGGAAAAATATGCATCTTTTTTGGCCCATAAGGATTCTCCATAAGAATTATGCATGATATTTTCCTCACACCTTTTAACACGTTAGAAAACGAATATTGTGATCCATCCTCAATAGTATATCTAACCAATGGATGTAATATTTTCCATTCATGGGTTTTTTCCCATTGGGTCCACTCATATTTACCAAATTCCATGATCCCATATCAACCATTGATTTGACATGTGGATGCAATTTGAGTGTAGATTTTCCCCATTAGAGCCTTCAACTTTACCAAATTTCACAAGTCCATACGACTTCGATTTGAAACATGAGTAAAATATGATCCATTTGTGGATTTTCCCCTTATCAATACCCTCCCCTTTACCAAATTTCACAAGTCCATATGACTATCGATTTGAAACATGAGTAAAATATGATCCATTTGTGGATTTTACCCTTATCAATACCCTCCCTTTTACCAAATTTCATGGGACTCCTCCACCATTGATCCAACGAGTGAGGGTAATCCTGGCCATTTGCATCTTTATCTTTTTCCCCATTAAGGCCCCTCCACTTTACGAAATTGTATGAACCCATATGGATCATGGATCTGATACATAGGTGAAATCTAAGTTTTTCATGGATTTTCCTCTTGTAAAGACCCTCTGGGTGGTAAAGGAAGAGATTTTCCTATTGGGGCACTTGGGATTTTATGCGGTCTTTTTTTTATCATGTTTCTGTCACTCGGGCTCACTGTTCGTCTCTGTTTTAAATTTTGAAGGAGATCCTGTCCCAGCTAGAATTCAATGTTGAGGCTCACACATTTAACACTTTGGTGGCTAATTCTGGAAAACAATATGTGTGGTCCACTCATGCCCACTTCATTAAAATTTTTGACCAGATTCCTAAAGTCCCAATTACGTGAGCTGTTGTGTGTGCCAAAGCCCTGGCTTATGCCCAGAAGGGCCTCATCGATCAATTTACTGGACTATGGCCTTCTCCTCACCAGATGGACACCTGCATAGCCAAAAATTGGATCCCTTTAATCAAAGGATGACTCAACCATTTCTTCTGCGGTAAGGCTTTTACACCTTCTTTTTTGAATTCAAAGAATATAGAGACTTAATTTTTTGAAATGGCCCATACTTTATGGGCCCTAGAAGTCTATATTTGGATAAATGGACTCTTGACTTCGAACCTAAGGTAGATATTCCAACTGTTTTCCCAGTTTGGGTAAATCTACCCCACCTCCCCCTCCATTGTTGGGTGATGATGTTCTGAGAAGTATTGGGAAATACTTGGGAAAATATATTGACAAAGTAGAGCCTAAGCCTCCCATGTTTTCTTGCTTGCTCAAGAATCTGTGTGGAGGTAGATATAGAAAAAGGCCTCTCGGAAGAAATCAAATTAAGTTGATTAACCCTATATGGATGGCCACATATTCAGAAGGTCGATTATGAAAACATCTCCTTCAAATACAAAGTTTGTCATGACTATGGACATTTTGCTCGGGATTTCCCAAAGCAAACTCAAGCTCCCTCTGAACACACAGAATATCCAGAATAAGGTTGGAAAGCAGTGAAAAAAAGGACCAATTTTGGAAAACCCCCAGGGACAGTGGAACCCTCACGCAAAAAACAGGATCCCCCTCAAAAAATTCCCAATCCCAGTCCAAAAAAATTATGTTTAAACCAAGCACCCCTATGACCCAAACTAATCAGGGGAATTCAAACAAATTTCAAATTTTGGAGGAAATACAGGATGAAAATGATGCAACCAGACCTCAGAAAACCAATAGGAAAATGAAGAACAATAGGAAACAATCCCTAAAGACACAGACGAAGAAGAAGACTCATAAGAAGGAGAAATTAGTAAAGAAGATACAAACACAAACACCCAAAATAAACCACAGAGCCAAATCATTACCAAGGGAAAGACTAAGCAACCAATGGAAGATGCAGAATTAGCCAAAACCATTAAAAAAGTAGGAAGGAAAACTCTAAAAGAGACCAGAGAAGAAAATGCATCAAAATAAAAGTCCATGGGGTGTCAACACTCAATTGAAGCCTCGCTAAACATCATGGGGAAGAAAAATAATGGAAAAAATTCAGAACACCATACAGCTCCTTCTAAGGGGATAAAATCATCATCCTCCTCCAAATGATGATGAAGCTTCTCTCCTAGAACTGCAAAGGATTTGGAAGTAAACATAAAGTTGAATCCCTCAGAGACCTAGTAAAAAAGGAGAAACCCTCATTAATTCAACTACAAGAAACTGAACTTGAATATGTAACCACATTTCAAGTAGGAGTGAAAATATTTAAAAATGGAGAAGGATTAGCAATTAGCTCGTGAGGTGCCTCTGGAGGAATCCTTACTCTCTGGGACTCCACGCAATTCAAAAAAGAGGTACACTTTCTCTCTAATCACTGGCTTCTTACAATTCTTAAAAATGTTCATACTAGTAGGACATTCTCCATTTTTAACATCTACATGCCTGTAAGATAACGTGAAAAGGAATAATGTTGTCTCTCTATATCTCACATGAAGAATAATATATTCCTTCAAATGATGATTATTGTTGGGGACGTCAACACCACAATAAGCAGTAATGAAAAAAGGGTTGGAAGTGTGGTTCAAGATGTAATAAGGGAGAACATGGAAGATATCATCAGTGATTGGGATCTATTGGATATCAAACTCTCAAAAGGAAAATTCATGTGGACCAACAAAATATCTGGCCCCAATCATATAGCTTCCCACCTTGACCATTTCCTGATCAGTAGTAACTTTCTCCTTCTCCCCCTCTCCATTTCTTCCCATATCCTTATCGCTGCAACTTTGGATCACAAGCCTATTTCTCTTCTTTTTGAATCCCCCAAGAACTTTGGTCTAATTCCCTTCAAGTTCAATCCCCTATGGCTTCAACATCAGGAGGTATTCTCTCTTGTCAAACAAATTTGGGCACCCTATATCTCGGTCTCCCCCAACTTTATTTGGGAATGAAAACTCAGATTAGTTAAACAAGATTTGAAACTTTGGGATAAATCAACATTTGTTCCCCCCTTTAAAGAAAAGGAGGAAAAATTATTTTCCCTTGCCCAGATCCAACAAGAAATTGAAGAAGGGTTGGTAAGAGAAGAAATCCTCTCAAAAGAGAAGGAGGAAAACCTCCAAGTGCACAAGGCCTTTTGAAAGGAAGAAGAAGAATAGTGCCTAAAATATTGAAGTCTTTGGCTCCAATTTGGCGATCAAAACACTTCCTTCTTTCACAAGCAAACCCTAGCGTGACAACAACACAATACAATTAACAAAATTCAAGATGACGATGGTCAAGCCCTAGACAACTTTGATCAAATGAAAGAAGTTGCCTTCCATCATTTCAAAGTCCTGTACACAGAAGATGAAGAAGAAAAATACAAAGATAGTCAGGATGAAATGACTGAGCATCTTACCAACAACATTACCAAGAAAGAAAATGAATACCTTCTAAAATAAGTTTCAGAGGAAGAACTGGAAAAGACTGTCTGGATTTTTGAGAAAGATAAGGCCCCTGGTCCAGATGGGTTTATTTTCTATTTCTACAGGGCCTTTTGGGACACCATCAAGTTTTATCTTGCCTCTGTGCCAAAATGGTTGTCATATGTTTAGCTGGTGGAAGTGTGTTGATTCTCTTTTAATCTTGTTGAGCCTTTACCTATGCTTCTCTTAATTTGGCCTCCAAAACCTTCATCTCTAGATCTTCCACTAAGTCTATCCAAATTTGTGCACTCTCCTCGTTGATTTTTACACACTATTATTCTATCTTGTTGATGTTGGTGACTGTTTTCATTGCCATTATCTCTCTTCCTTCTCTTACTTCTGGTGGCGTTCTTGACATATTTCATAGTTGTAGTTCCTCAATCTTTTCTTATAAGCCCTTGATGACTTCACCAATATTTAATACATGTTCTTCAATAGTAGCCTCGACTAATATCGACACTTCTTGCACTTACTTGTACAACTTCTGGACAACTGCCTATGTCTTATGTTCCATGCTCTCAGCTTCGTTCTTTTCCTTTAATGCTTTCCTAGCCATTTCCCCGACCTCATTATTTTCCTTCCATACTCCCACTTTCCCTTACACTAGGTTCTTTTGTTGGAGACAGTTTCATACTGTTGTTGTTATTGGGCCCTTTCCTCCTAGTCTTTGGTTAGTTTCTGCTGTGATTCCTCTCCTCAGATCCTAATCTCATGCAATATGCCCATTTGCAAGCTTTTCAATACATGTGTTGGTAGTTGTGACACCACAATGTTCATGTAGTTGATCGCCTTCACCTATTCTTATAATTCTGTCATTGGGAACTCAATTGTATCTATCTCAATTTGGAGCATTTTGTGCCCAACTTCTATCTTGGTTAAGACTGGATGAGCAGGCTTTGCTTCCTCCACCGGAATTGTGGACGTTCCCCCCTCTGATCTGTGCTATTTTGTTATATTGGATTCTTCCAAGAGTTTTTGTAGTGTTTTCAACTGCTCTTGCACCTTCTGGTGCTACTTTGCCTATTTCCTCATTGCTTCTTCCATGATTTCCTTCGCGACATCCCATACTTGGTATTCGATTTGATCCATATCGTCATTGGTTAAAGTAGAAACTTAGGGTTCCTTATGCACTTTAGTCCTCTTGCATGCCCCTTCTACTGGATCCTTCCCCTTATATTTCTGTTTGACGCCTGTCACAAGGATTGTATGTTGTGCCTCTATTGTTGATGGCCTAGGCGTATCTCCTACACCATTATTCTTATCATTCCCCTTCCCTTCATCTAGTTCTTCATCACTCTTATCTTATTATTGTTTGTCTTTCGAGTGTCCCTTTTTCTCTGTTGGGATTTTCCACCCATCTTCCCAATCATTCAAAATCAAGAATACATCCTTTGTTGTCAACCTATATCTGGTTGGCATCCACTGGCGCGCAGGGTCCTTCTTTGTGTGCATGTACATTTGGTGCATGCCTGCTTTGAAACACGTGATATCCTTATAGGTTTCAATTGTTTCAACTGAGATGTGTGGCGAATGTTCGATTAGATACCTAATGTTATCAAAGTGTACAAATAATGTGACGTTATTGTCCTATTTCCTGCTTTTGTTCATTGTATGTCATAAGTTGGCATACCGCCCGACCATATTAAATCTTTCAGATGTCCCCATGTGTTCATAGTAGCCCGGTTCCTACCATCCTACTAGCATGATAAAAATCAAAATCCATGCATAGTGAAATTGTGTACCCTTCTCCCGGGCCTTGATACAATCTTGTAAAAATTGGTTCACCAAGAAGGTGGCCCAGTTCATTTGGACCCATTTTGAACACTTTTCTATGATTGCGATCACTATAGTTGATACTTCTTCCTTTCGGAACTCGCGCAATAGTTTGCAAGCCAACACTTGCATTGCAAACTGAACACCACTATCATTGATGTTCGTGACATCCAATTCCCGTTTCCCCCTGAAAGTGCAAATTTTTTCCTTCACTAATTCTGAAAGGGATCTCTCCCCTGCCTTGTTGAACAAAATGGTTGAATCCTCTCCTAATTTTGGGAGCCCTGTGGTCCGTGCAATTAGCACAGTATCAATTGACACTGGGGGGTCAAGCCACAGTGTCCCCCCATGGATGCAGTTGAGAAGTAACTTCACACAAGCATTGATTTCCAAGCTGTGTCTGAAGTGTGGAACCTCCAACAAGTTCAGTATTCTTGACTTCTCAAGCCCTGTTTCCCACATTTGTGTTTCAAACAATATCGCTCCCATGCCTAGCATGCTCTTCGTGCATAAGTATTTTTCCCTAGCCAACTCGGGAAATTTCTTCTCATCTGTGGTGTTGTGATCCAAAAACTTGAGGGAAGCCACCTTGCCGAGCATGTCTCCTTCAATACTTACACCAGGTGGGACTGGTGATGTTGTCAGTGGGTATTTCCCATCTGCTGATACTTTGACCTGAGGTGCATTTTCTTTCCTTGGAGGGATATAATCCCTATGGAATATTTCTTGCGAAGCCGAACTCGATGCTCCAGGTATTTCCTCAACCTCTGGTACATCTTCTAGTCGTTTTGATTTCCTTTGTGTCATTGTTGATGGCACTCCAAATTTTGGCAGGGCCACTTTTTTGTGTGATAGGTTGCTTGAATTTTTCTACGACTGTTCTGTTGTAGTTGTAGCTCGTCTTTGAGTCACTCGGGTTCGAACTAGTTTGCTATGGTTCTCTCTATCTTGCATGCAACTCTTAATAAAAATGGTTTATGCTTAGCGACCTTCAACTATTTTTGTGCCTCTTTTCCAACTGTGCATGTCTCATCATGCCTTAACTAATTTGTCCAATCCGCCAACGGGGTTGATGAGTAGTTAAATAAATGCGACTTTATTACCAAATCCATCATGTGATTTTTCCCTCGTATTGTTGATATGTCGTGTTTTTCAACGACTTTTACCATTTAATATTATAATACATCTTTATGACCTATCATTACCATATTATCATCATCTTTTTCGTGTTATAATTCTTCCAACGGTATTTTCAGTGCCAAATTGCGCAATTGTTCTTGCTTTTGCATTTGTTTGCTTCACGGTCTTTTTCTTCTGTGTATTATTTTATGAATTGGTGTAGTTCCATCCTAATGCACGATAACCATTCCTTCTGGGAAATTTCTTATGTCCTTGTACTCGACACTCTTTTTCTTTTTTTATATCTAATTTTTATTTGTTTTTCTTCATTTTTTGTACTTTTTATATGTTTTTTTGTGTTTTATCTTCCTCCTATAGTACAGTTACTATGATACATGTGTTCTAGTGCAACCCAACTTACTGTGCATATTGTCGGTTGTCTCTATAGAGTTTCAGTCAACTTCCATTCACCATTCCTCCAAGGACTTTTTCATTCAAGGTTTCCAACTGTGCAGTGCATGTATCTGTTACATGTTGAATCACATATGGTCCTAACCATTGCATTCTAAACTTTCCTAGATGCTACATGAAATTTTTGTTGTAGAGGAATACCATATCTCCCACTTGAAAAGTTTTCAGTTTAATTTGTCTATCATGCCATGCCTTCTCTTTTGGCTTCTGAACTTGTTGATGGAAACCTATGACAAATCGATCTTCCTCAATTTGTACTAACTATGATAGTCTCTACTCTATTACGCCAGAGTCTAACAGATCAATGATCACTGCAATCCATAGGATAGGCAGAATAAAATTTATTGGCATCATTTCCTCTCGCCCATAGACCAACCTGAAAGGTGTTTGTCCTGCCAATTTTTTTCTTTTTGTCATGTAGGCCCATAACACTGTAGAACTCTTAAGTCCCAATCATCTCTCCCTACATTATAGATCTTGGTTAAATCATTCTCTAATATTTTATTGAAAGATTCCATGGTCCCATTCGCCTAAGGATGATATGGGGTACTCATTTGATGATGAATTTGAAACTATTCAGTCAATGTTGCAATTGTCTTATTCACAAAGTGAGTTCCTTTATCACTGAGTAAGATGCATGGACATCCAAATCGTGTGACTACATTCTCAAACAAAAATCATGCAGTAGTCTCTGTGGTTCAGTATGTAACTAGGGTTGATTCTACCCATATTGTCAAATACTACGTCGTAGTGATTATGTACATTTATCCTAATCTTCTTTCTTGTGGTTTGATTGGCCCTATAAAGTATATCGCCTATTTATCAAATGATTGCAATGTAACTTGTGGATTTAAAGTAATTCCATCCCTCCTAGATGGATTTCCCACTCTTTGACATACATCGCATCACTGAAAGCATTCCTTATCAACTTTGTGAAGTCTGGGACACCAAAGTCCTACGCACAAAACATTTTGTGCAGTTTCTCTCCCTGCATAATGTCCTCCTGCAATCCCATCATGCGTTTCTTCGAGTATTATCGGTCTTTCGTGTTCCAATACACAGTGTCTCAATATTCCTGTTGGTCCCCAGTTTTGACCATGCTCTTTGCCCATATTATATACCACAGACCTCCATTTATATGCCAGTACCACCCTTTTGGCCTCATTTTGACAGAATTAACATCTCCCTACCATTCAAAGGGGTTACCTAAGGTATCTTTTTATTTCAAGCTATTTTTATGCACTTTAATGCTTTAAATTGGTATTGGAACTAATATCACTTGGGTTAGGTACCACTGTTATTCTTGGAACAGGATGCTGGTACCAGGTACCAACTCGCACCTGTGGAGGTACCAATGGAGCTGTTCGAGATCTGTGCATTATGGTGTGCGTTATGGTTCGAATGGGAGATAGAAAGATTCACAGGCCAGCTGGAGTCATCGCCATAGAGTGCTCGAAGACACAATGATAAACCTGGATCGATTATTCTTCATCATTCACACTTCGTGACACTACGTGTCACGAAGATGTGAAATACATTTTTAACTTGATTCCACGACTATTCTCGGATCAAGGATCCGTTTGTTTTATGCATCTTTGTTTTCGACTGTTATGAACAATAAGACTTCTATAAAAACCAGGGATCACTCCTGAGAACGGGTTACTATTGTCATTGCTATTGTTATTGTTGTTGGATTATGCTATGCCGTGAACCTATGTTCTGAATACAAACTGTGTTACGTTATATTATTTGACTGTCATATGATCTGAGTATTATTTTGATGAGTTAATGAGGCATGAAGTTATACTATATCTGCATAGAATGATCTAGTCAGCTCTGGTCGTTACCCACAGCGTTTGTGCCGTTTGGTTGGGCCCGCCAAACCGGTGCAAGTCACTGCCTTATTTTGCAATAGATTTAGTTTTATGCTGTCATAGCTTTAGTTCATTTCAAGGTTTTAGAACTTGCATCCGAGGTAGCTTAGCGTTCACAGATTTAGCTTTAGTTTATCATAGCTTCAGTTCATTGTAGTGTGTTAATGTTTGCTTACACGGCAGTTTAAAAGTTTCAGAATCGTGTTTATTTATTCCTCAACTGAGTCATTTCAACGTACTGTTATCTTTTTATGTTGGTGAATATTAAATGCAGGACCGATGCCTGTAGGGTAGAATATGCATGTGGTCGTTTGGCTTTTCATTTTCACTTCGAACATAACTCAGAATTAGCATGCACTTTGCTTTTTTAGACAGTAGTTACCTTGCCTGCTTAGAACAGTTATATTACAGTTAGATCAAAGGGAGCTCCTGGTACCAGTTAGTAGCATAATACTTTGTTTTCCTGTAGACAGCTTTGGATTCATTTTGATGACCAGATTGAATGCATTTTCGAAATTACTCTTTGTGTCATGACTTGAATAGAAATGATGATGGTAGATGATCGGACATGGAGGTAAAATAATCTTGTGGAACCACACTTTTGAATAAGAATAGCAGTACCAACATTTGAGCACAAGACTATTTTTCTGTTTATGACTTAATAGGAAATGCTCAGTTTCGAGTTAGTTATTAGAATTCAAGTTCTCAGAATAGGTGTGTGTTTTCTTCTTAGGATAGCATTCAGATAGAGACTAGACGCTTTCCTGCACATACTGTGTATCAGCTCTAAGTTTACCAACCCTGGTTTGACAATTTAGTGTTTCAAGTCACTTAAAAGCTTCAATTTAGTAGCCTGACAATTCCATTTGTACCCAAATTGTATAAATTCCCTACAATCAACTAATAATAGTTTTCTTTCACTACCAGTTGTTTCTTTTGTGCAACCATCATGTCTGATGGAGCCATACCTATACTTAGAAATTGCACGATGTATGAGAAGTAATCATCCACCATATTTACTGAAAATAGTTGTGCATCTGGGAAGCTATCATCTAAATCGCTTGCATATTCTCCTGATAATATTCACTATAGATGATTTGGTCATGCATTCAACTTCCTTGGTTTCACTACCACCTCAAAATCATATTCCTGGAATAGTAGTAGCCATCTGCATATCCCCCCCCCAACACTAGCTTGTTCACTAAGTTTTTTAATGTAGAATGTTCTGTGTACATATTAAATTGAGACCCCAATAAGTAATTTCTGAACTTTTGGAGTGCGTATACCATAACCAATCCTTCTCGTTCTATAGTAGTGTAATTCTTCTTTGATATGGACAACTTCCTACTTGCAAACACAATTGGATGATCTATGTGTCCCTCCCATGGTTGAGATAGTGTTGCACCCAATGCTATGGACGATGCATCTACATAAACATGGAACTTCCTGTTCCAATCTAGAAAGATCAAAATCAGTGCGATCACTAGTTTTTTCTTTAAGGTGTCCAAACCCTTCTGACGGTCCTCGTTCCATTGAAAATATGCTTCCTTCTTCATCAAATTTTCCATTAGTGTTGCGATCTATGCATAGCCCTTGATAAATTTCTTGTAATAGCCTATATGACCCAAAGTTTCCCTCGGTTGTCTGATTGATGTAGGTGGTTCTAAATCTAGAATCACTGCAATCTTCGTTGGATCTACTAGTAATCCATGCTTGCAAACTACATGTCCCAAAAAAATTCCAAACGATGCACAAAAAATACACTTCTTTAAGTTTATTGAAATATAACAATGTCTACACCTATTCAACATTATCTTGAGTACTTCTATGTGATCCTTCAGTAGGTTGAACAAAATCTAATCATTTACGTATACTTCCAGAACTTATGGATAAATTCCTTGAACACTACAACCACAAATCTAGAAAACACTGCAGGGGCATTCTTCAGTCCAAAGAGCATTATTGTATACTAATAAATCCCCCACTATGTCGTGAAAGTAGTCTTGTGCCGGTCCTACTGCACAATTTTTATCTGATGGTACCCCAAGAATACATCTGTGAAAGAATAAGTGTATTGGCCTCCTATGTTCTCCAGTACCTCATTTGTGAATGGTGTTGGAAATGGGTCATGTAAACATGCATCATTCATCTTTCTCAAATGCACATAGATCTTGATTCCTCCTATCTTCTTGTATTTCACTACCATTGGAATGATCCACTTGAATTATTCAACCGATTCAATGATTCCTCCGTCCAACATCCTGTCTATTTCGAATTTCACCTTTTCCTTATACTTAGAATTTAACCTATAAGGTATCTGTCATACTGGCTTAGCACCTGGTTTCAACAGAATCTTCATCTTGCCTAAGTCCCCTGCTATCCCCTTCATCTTTGAAAATTTCATTGGGAATAGGTCTTGATATTCGCACAACAAGTCTGAAATCTTCTCGACTATTTCATCACTCCAGTAATCCCCTATCTGTTTGAACTTCATATTCTCTATCGCCCCAATGTTTACCTTTCATGTCTTTATTCATTGGGTGTATGGGTCAGATTCAAGCTCTGGCCCTTCTACTGCTCATTATCCTTCTCTTTCAGGTACTTGTACATTTATGGGATCTTCTTCATCATGCTCTTCCTTAGCCACATTGTAGCAATCTAATAACTCATGGAAATTCATAGTAGTTCTATGCACACTACACACTAGTACCACCTCCATCGACCCTTCTTCTGAGAATATCTTAGTTCTAATATCTTGTAGCACAACATCTATTGATAGAGATTCATGTTCAAATGTAAATGTGACTTTGAACCTCTGAGCCAACTCTTCCCATCTTGTTGTCTCTCTGTGCATTTCCAATTCCAAACACCAATTCTTCGGAATTGGGTCCAAGGTATGTGTAAATCTATGCATCCATTCTATTTCTGGTACCGAAATCCATAAATTCTTTCACTGCTTAACATGACCTGCGAGGTCACTCTCTCCCGTATACTTCTACACAATATTTTCTCCCTTGGTACCAAACCTTACATGCATTAATCTTCTGCATTATGGTCATTCTTTCATTCCTTCTTTGTGTACAACCCACCATCTAGATGGATTTCCTTTTAGGAAAAAATCTAGTGCCAACAACTTTTTTTTTTCAGGTACCTGCAACTCAAATTCCTTTAAAAACAAGCTTATTTCAGTCAATCCATCATACCTAGGTGGATCACATAATTTTGTTCCAATCCAGCGCAAGGATCAAGTTATGTGTATACATCATCTAGTTGAGACTTCATGTATTCTCTACTACCAGTGCTCTAGGACTTATTCAGAATCCGATGCACACGAACTGATACTTTTCAAACTTAGCACACCATCTGCAGTGAGGTTTACATAGTCATACATCTGCGTCATCATGTTAAATAATTTTTCAATGTTATTTTCTCTAGCTAGCTCTATGTATCTCTTCCATTCTGAGGGGTCCAAGGGTGCAACAAATTTCAAATATCCAACTTCAAATATCATCTCCCTCCTCTTCAAGTTAATGATTGTTTGGTTATCAAAATCCCATTCCATTCCCATCAGTTTCGGATATGGTTGAATTTCATCCATGATCTCAATAATTTCAAAGTCTGCCACGCTGTGCACCCCATCTATGTTCATAGTTACACCTGTCAAATGATCAATCGGTACTGTTTTTTGTTGATTCATGAGCCTTAACTAAACATGGGATATACTAGCTTGATTTTTCGCATCATCTCCCATGTATGCTTGGGTAAAAAATTCACGTCATACCCCAAGTCCAAGATAACATTATCCACATCATACTCCCCAATTTGTACATTGAATCTAAATTCTTCGTTGGTCCTCTTCCTGCGCAGGACTTGATTCACCATCCTTTTTGCGATGGGAGTTCCCCTTCCTCGTGTGCAGTGATCAATCATGTCATAGAGTGTACTCAACACAGTTTCATCTTTCATTATCTCTACACAATTTCTCAGGAATTTTGTAAGCCTGCTTACCTTCCCAATTGGTTTCTCTAGCACAACACAATCTCCAACATGAGGTGCAAATGATGTTGATGCTCCCCAATATTGTCCAAGTACCTATTTTATTTCCTTTTGATATGTCTCTTTTTCTTGTTTATGAACAAAGGTTTCCATAGGACCTGTTGACTTCCTTACCCATTACTCAGCCTACTTTCCTCCATTCATTATATCAACCCCTATCCTCACTCCTTCGTGCGTAACAACTGTTATTCTTGGTCCTTCGTTGCATTTTTTGGCTGATACTTTTTGTACATTTTGGTTTGGATTATGGTTATGATTTCCTCTTTCCTATAATTTCACAACTAATTGAGGAAACCCTTCTATTGCATGGTCTAGTGCCCTATTGTATGTGCATGTTGTACATGGATTTGGGCAGTCATGGGCCAAGTGTCACGGTTGATTACAATTGTAACATATATTCAATGCTATTCCTCTCCTACCAAAATTTCGTCTGCCTTAACCTCTACCAAATTTTCCTATCTTCTTTGTATTAAACACTCTTTGATTATTATTGTGCATACCACCTCCTTCTACTGTGGAATTCTCCTACAGAATCCTATACATATCTAAAGTGCGCTCCCTCATCAAGTCAAACGCGTGGAAATCCTTCTCTTCATGTCCAATGGACTTGCAAAAATTGTAAAACAAATTCCTTGGTGTACTCTGATACTTTTGTAGTAATGGAAACTCATTTGTATGATGTCCCCATTTCTTACATATCTCACAATATCCCCCTCCTAGTAGTGGATTTGGTTCTCCAGTCACCAAATATTCTGCGAAAGCTATTCATTCATCCTTGTGATGGCCTTCATTCCTACACTTGGTACACCAGACTTGTTTTTGTTTCTCCTTTCCTTTTGTAGGTTCTTCCAGTTGAATCATCAATGCATCCAATTGTGTTTGAACTTGTGTCATACCTCCACTATCTCCTATAGGGTACGATTCCAATTTCATTGCAATTTCCAGTGCCTCGAGCTGCGACACAACCTTCTATTGAATCAACAGCCTGTGAATGTGTGGTAGAAGTCCTACAATAAACCATTCTTGATGTTTTTGAATGGGGATCTGGACATTCAACCTACCCATTAGATCCTTGAACCTTTGATCGAAGTTCCATACCAACTCTGTTTGCACCTATTTAATCTCCTGCATATCTATGTTGTACTACAAATCAGACTTTGGCTTCCTCAACTCTTTCAACAATGCTCTCCTTATCTCTGTCAAAGTATTGGCATGTCTTGTAAGTGTGGTACTCTGCGGCTTCATGTACCAGAATAATGCACAACCTTGAAATGTTGTGGCTAATTACGCAATATTCACATCCTCATCCCAAACAATATTTACGACCCAAATTGTCTCGCAGACAAGCATATGTTGTTATGGGTCCTCTAACCCAACTCCCTTGAACTCAAGCAATCTAAGGATGTTGTCTACCCCTGTCATGTTTCTTTGTGTGGTCCCTCTTCTCAGTGATGTTGGTTGACTCTGACTTTGCGCACTGCTTCCACTGCTCTCATTGATACTACTCTGTCCTCCCTAGCTAACTATTAGTTCTTTTGATAAGTCTTCAATTGTTATCTCTAATTGTGGTGACACACATGGGGTTGTGGATTTGACATAGGACCCAGTATATGTAGGAATTAATGGATCTTATATTATAGTACTAGACTGGAACTCCTATTCCTCTCCTCTCATGTGTGGTATCTCAACAATTTGGACTATTGTGCAAGGTTCTCTCCCCTCTGGCTCACTGCGCTACTCTCCTTTCCCAGCCCTAGTCTTTCGCCTATTATACCTTCTTCCTCCATGAAATACTCCAAACACATCTTCTTCCTCTGGTATACCTTCTTCACTCCTCTACATCCTCAATTACTCCCTTCCTTTTTCATTGTTTCCTTTGTTCTCTCATGTTCTCATACTATCCTCTTGTCATCCCCTGGTTTCCCTATGTGCGCAAAGCCCCTTAGCATTTGGATTACATTGTCATTACATACTTTTCACACAACACCATATTTATCCATGTACTTAATGATTTCATGAACCTTCCACACGATCCTTTGAAAAATTCCCTTTTTGCAACATTGTATGATTGGGTACAATCTACTGCAAATTGTGTAATGTATCCTTCTCGCATTCTATCCAACTAGAAATCAATTATTCGAGTAGTTGGGTTAATTAAATAATTCAATGTTATTATCAACTCATGAGTTCAACTACTCAGTGCTGCAGTTTTGTACCTTCCAATATTCTCCACTAATCTTTTTAGCCACTCAGTCAGCATAATTGGAAATTCGTCAAAGAAAGTTTCATGCAGTTTTGTATACACATACCTTTGAATCCATTGTGTGTCACTCATTCAAGGATTTTTGTTCTCTTGTCAAGAAAAATCTCATCCCTTCCTTTCCAAACATTTTGAGATCTATTTCTTAGTCAACTTTGGAAACATTCCCTCAATCGCAAAGTCTAGGTCCTGGAAACAAAACCATTTGTTAGTGTTGCGTGCGGTTGTAAGACCCTAGGTTCGAGTTATCCTTGACAAAAAAAACCCTCGAGACACCAATCCTTTTGGAATCACCTGCATGTATAGATGAAGTCTCACCTGAGGTATCTATTGGGACTACAAGAACCAGCTTTCTGCAGTAGTGAGGAAATGGGAGGAGACCATTCTATTCATTCTTATTAGTGATGTGCGCATAATTCTATCTTGGTTGTTTTTAATCTACTTAATGAATTCAGGTACATATTACCATTATATTCCATATTACCACATAACTCATTACTGTAACAGTTGTGATTATTTCACAATGATTATACATAAGAAAAATCTAACCTATTATGAATCCAGATAGATTCCATGAACAATCATATAAAATACATTTAACACAAGAGTTAACGTAGTTCACCCAACTTTGGGCTACGTCCACAAGGACTGGATTCTTTATTATGCATTAGTAATTTCTTTAGGCTTGTGCACTGTGCTTACAAAGATATTTCATGGTTATCTTCCTCTCTCCTATCCTAGTCGTTCTGCAGTGAAAGCCTCTTTCTCTCTATCTGCATCATCTCTTAAAATTCAGACATCAATTTCGTCTATTCTTAGCCTATCCTATCACCCTTCTTACTGACATAAGTTGTCGACAACTTAGAACAGACTCGACAATACTGCTCGAGAATAACCACCCAGAGGAACCCCTATTCTCCCAACCCATTACATATTTATACATACATTCTAGGGATTAAAACCATATTTTGTTCATCCCAAAACCCTATTACAATGCATGACTACTCTAGTTAACTGGTTGTTCGGAATGCTTTCACTTGCTTTTCCATCTACATGCTACTTTATACTCTGAGTGTTTCTCTTCCTTATTTTCCGCGACCTTCTATCTTTAGTACGTCGGGATGTCACCCTTCCTTTTCACTCGTTTTCTTCTCCTGCTTTATTCTTCTCTCTTTTTTATTATTCTTACTACCCGTTGTACTTCGGGATGCGCCTCAACTGCACACTCCCTAGTCTTCCTTCTTCTATGCACTTCTTCTATACTTAGTATTTTTATCAAAATTATATCCAAAATTGCTTTTCCAACATCCACTATGAATGGTTCCTGATTTTTGTTGAGCTCTCTTTATCCAACATCCATTTCTATAGTTTTGGATTCTTCTCATGTTCACCTTCTTCATATTCAAAACTCAACTCATGAGTTATACTTTGTTCCTTTTTCTTGGGTGTCATTGTAGTGACCAAGGTAAAGATGTTCATATTCATCTCTAAAATTATTATGACCACATGGGACACAATAAGAGACATTAGAGTCATCTAGGTCTCTAGATTTGTTAATCTAGCCTCATTCTTGTTGTCTTCTAGATTCTTACCCATTATTTGATCTTGAGATTGTTTCTTCCTTCCAATCTCGAGGTATTTTGGAAGTAACTCTCCAACTTCTTATATCTTCTTCATTGTTGAATAACTTAACTTAGTATGATACCTTCTATCCTTCAAGGATAACCACTATAATACCAATATGATCTGTAAAATGTAGTAGGTATCCCCCTAAACAACTCGTCATATTTGACCTTTAACTATGTTTTAATTTTTTAATTAAAACTGATTAATTGTTCTTCTTCTATCTAATTAGAAAAAAAAAAATAATGTAAATTTAAAATGAGAATCCAACCAAAAATAATTGACACACAAATATACCATGGAGAAACCTACTTTGGGAAACTCTAGCAATGGAATGGATTTAGCTATGCTTTATTAATTCTTCCAAGAAAATGAAAATTACATTTTTTTTTGTTTGCTAGCATGTCTGTTACCTGCGGGGCTAGACTTTGGTCTAAGAAACCACAACCCAAGGGAATCTAAGCGATGAAAATCACTTGGGGATTGCAACCAACCTAGGCCACACCAACCCTTAACATGGATCAATTTTTTTGAGTGTCTCCTCCTCACTACTGCGAGTTTCGAACCTTGGCCACCTTATAGAATGAAACCCTTGAAACCAATCATGCTAGTGGGATTTGAATGAAAATTACATATTACAATGGCTCTAATCAACAAATAAAACTATGTATGGGACTATAGAATACTACATTATTTACTTCCTCTATATTGGTGTGCAATATTCAATCAAAATAAGAATTATCTATCAGAATCCAAGATATCGTTGTTACCCTTTGTGATTTGTCTCCAGTTATTCTTACTATCTCAAATAACTCATTTGAAATATGTCCAACATTCAATAGGAAACTTCAATTCTTAATATGATATCCTTCTTCACCAAAACAACGAGCAAAATACTAATGAACAAGAACCTAATTTTCTTTCTAATGAAGGGAAATTTATAGGAGATGTTATTGCTCTTTGAATTCCCTTTGAGATGCTTCAAATGAGAAATTGTTTGGCCTTCCATATTTGCAAATGTTTCATCTACCAAAAATGATGGTTGTTAGTCTTCCCTTATATGAGGATGATTTCTATCATCTCCATGAGCATGATTAATTACATCTTCACAAGTAAAATCACCCTCCATCTCTAAAATCATGGTCACCTTCATCTCCATGAGCACATTACCTTCACCTCTATGAGATTGATCACCCTTAGACTCCACAAGCATGGCCATCTTCATCTCTATGAGCATGATCACCCTTCATCTCCACAAGCATGACCATCTTCATCTCTATGAGCATGATAACCCTTCATCTCCACAAGTGTGAACACAAATGCTCTTCATCTTCGCAAGTGAAATCACCCTTCATCTTCATGATTGCAGTTGCCTTTGTCTCCATGGGTGTAACTAGAATTCATCCTAACAACCATCATTTCCTTCGTATCCATGAGAATGATTTGGTTTCAACTTTGTGACCACAACTTCCTTCATCTCCATGGGTGTGATTTCATTCCCTCTAAAGTTTGCAATTGATTAATCCCTTTAAAGTTTTCAATCTAGTATTTTAACACTTTATTTCACCCTTATCAAAATGAGGTAACTACCAATTCAATAAATCACTTTTTACTTTCCTTATCATTCCATTTTCTTATCATGATCCATTTCGGACCAGGAATAATAAATAAAGAATAAGGATTTGGGGAGGATTCCCATACAACTTTTAATGAATAAGGTTGGTGGGGAGGATCCCCACACTTGAATCAAATCTTTTGAATTCTAATATATTATTTGCATATGTAAGTAACATATTCAATAATATATTTGTTGTATATGTAAGTAACATATTTAATACAAGTGGAGCAACAAGGGAGCAATGCCCTGCCTTCATCTTTTTAGGAAGGCGTATTGAGCACTAGGTAACAACTATTATTCTTAGAGTAGGTAACATTAAGCCTTTTTTGGAGTAGGTAGCATTAAGTACAATACAAGGGTTGTATCCAGCACATGAGCAAGACGATAGTATTCGGCTAACACATTGAATCTTAACAAGATAGTCAATAAAATGTTTAGTGTTTTACATAGTAAACCAAGTATCTATCCTATCAATCAATACAAATAGAGGTGATCTATATCCTCCCCATCACATCACACGATACAAACTGCATGTTTCAAAAGATTCAAACTATGTATTCCTTATACTAAAGGATGTCACAAACATTTCTTCCACTTTTTAAAACACCATCGAAACATTAGTTGTTGAACGACATTAGTTGTCCTCTTGATAAAGGAAGTTCAAGAAAATATTCGTAGCACAATAATATCATCACTCCAAAGGTGCGTGGTGTGCATATTTATGAACCCAAGATCATTAAAACTGACCTAGAAAACTTTTGGCCTCTTGTTCAGAGACTAACAGGGAAATCTAGCCATCTAAGAAAATACACACAAAAATTACATGTGGAGGAGTAATGACACGCTGCGGAATCGAAGGTAGAGTATGTAACACTTGTCGAGAACAAAGTTTCTCCTGAAAATCTGAAAGGTTGTTGGCCAACCTGACGCCTGTCTTTGTGAAATCAAAGAAATTCATCTGATAGAGAAAAACTATCTTAGAAATGTTCTTTGAGTATGTTGTGGTGTATTTCATGGTGTAAAGTTGAGATTCTGATATTCCTTTATGTGACTTATCTTTTCCATAAATATTGCAACATATTAAAGCCATTTTGCAATCAATTACAAGTCATATATTTGTAAACTAGTAAACACATAAACACATACAATGAATACCTTTTTTTTGGCTCTATAGTGCAGGTGATAAACTACAGCTACAGTGCTTTGAGACTTCTTGTCTGGCCTGTTGCTGAAGCCTGGAAAGGAAGTGGGGCAGCCGAAGGATTGTCGAGCAGAGAAGGGGCACACTTCCTGGGTGGGACAAGCATGTGGGGAATGAGGGACTGTAGGTTGTTAGTTTGAGTTGGAACCTGAGACAGAGTCTTTCCTGTTGTCTATGAGCCTTTAGCCTGGTTAGGAATCCCTTTACCCGGGTGGATTTTAGTCCCAGCTTGGGTGCGACTCACTGTTGAGAGTGATGAACAGTGTGGTCTAAGTCTGGGAGGTTCGTGGAAGGTCTGCACGCAGTTGGTGACATTATTACCAATACAAGTGCCAATTGTGTAATAAATTTACATGCTGCATTGTTATTTATGTGCTTATTTTTATGGGTTATCATATGTGTGGTTATAACTGTGTTTATTTTTATGGGTATTTCCTGTATATGTTGCATGTATATGTTTACTGTTATTTCAGTATGAATCTGTGCATTTACAGATGTATTTGGTTGTTTACGTTTTATATATATATATATATTTCCACAAGAGTTTTGTGTGTATATAATTTAATTTCATGCAGTTTGGAAAATTATGTGGCATAGCTCACTTAGATGCTTGGTACGTTACAATATGTTCCACAGAGAGAACAGAAAGAGTTCTCTGGCGTAGCATGGCTCGGCATGGGTGGTCGGGGATGTTACAATATGGTATCAGAGCTTCATTTTTCAGCGTTGAGCCTAGATGGGCCAAACAAGTTATGTTGAAGCGAAGTTTCATAGAGAATTTATTTCAAAGTGGCCAAATTTCAAGTTGCAAAACATCCATGATAAATTTTAGAAACAACAACATGGAATTGGGAAAAGCCCCAATTTTTGTTGTTAAATTCATGAGAAAATTGAGAAATTTGGCCAAGTGGTGAGATATTATTGATTTAATATGTGTTCTATCAAATTCAAACCTGGAATTAGTCAAATTTGAAGTTACAGTGAAGCCATGACAGATGGAGTGAATTTAGTAATTAAAATTCTCAATTCGTGAATTGATTTTGGGAAAAAAATTGTTCTAGAAATGTCAACCCACAACGATTTGTTGTTGCAGAGGTTGAATTGGTGTTATCAGGGTGAAATTGAGCGAATTTCATGGTTACAGAATGTCTATGGTAAATTGGGGGAAAAATTAAGAAAAACCCCAATTTCTGCAGCGAAATTCACGAGGAATTGATGTGCATAAAAAGGAATGTGCACGGGTGGGCACACTAAAAATGCATTCTGCACAATAAAAGCTTGAAATATGTAAGAATTGGGCACTACACAGAAAAAAAAATGTTAGCGTGCAGGTGCACGCGCTAATATTTGGTACCACGTGGAAAAATAGTGGTGTGCTAGTGCACGTGCTATATTTGGGCAGTGTGCGGAAAAATGTTGGTGTGTTGGTGTGTGCGCTAAATTTGGGTAGCATGCGGAAAAATGTTGTTGTGCTGGTGCACACACTAAATTTTGGCATTGCGTGGAAAATGTTGGTGTGTGGGTGTGCGCACTAAATTTAGCATTGCATGGTGTGCATTCGCATAATAAGGTGTGCGCAGTGTGCACACACATAATAATGACGCACATGGTGTGCGCAATATTGGTAGAGCGCATAAGATTTTGGTTGGTGTGCACACAATGTGGGTATATGTTGTCACACAACAATTTAGTTAATTGTGTGCGCAGAGTATTGGTGCGTGGTGGGGGCGTACTAAAAGTTGGCATGGTGTAGCGTGTAGACTGAAATGTACATGGAATGTCAATGCGTGATAAAAAAACTGTGTGCAATAGGTAATAATGCAAGAACCAAAACTGTGCGCGGTTGATATTGGCGAGCGACACAAAAGTAGTGCGTGCAAGTTATTGGCGCGATAGAGGAGTGATGCACAGGGGTTATGGATGCACGGAGCATGATTTACCTTGTGTTGTTGATTCTCATGGTAAATATGGGTGCACAGATTGAAATTTGTGTGCGTGAATTCATTTGGAGGGTGAACAACAAAAGAAAACTAGCGAATTTCCGCGACATTTTATACTATCTGAAAGTCATCTTTTTGTAGCACGTTTTTTAGGCCCTTAAGAGAGTTTTTAGCTACTCAAAAAATACAAGAAAAAAGTTTGGCATGCTTTGTCTCTGCAACTCAAATAAAAGAGCTCGGAGAGAGATTTCTAATGGTGTAAATTGTTTTTCAAACTGAGCTTTTATGAGAAAGTTACAGCACAAACAGTGGAGGGTAAATTTTAAGACCCATCTAACTTCAAAGAGCCATAACTTTCTTCTCTGGAATCAGATTGAGGCACAAGAGTAGTCAATGGAAAAATATTGAACCATAAAAGACATTCCAAGAGCTGAATTAAATTTCTAGGCATGTTGAAAGTGTTTAATATGGCAAAGAAGGTACCTATAGCATACCAGTTACAATATGGTATTTTGGTCTGGAATTTCAGCAGGTTGTAACTAGCATCCCAGAACCCAAAAAGAGGTGAAACTTTGACAGAGTGTCCATAAGATTTATATGAGGAAAACCAATTGAGATCCTATGAAAATTACAAAGGAGTAGGTGAAAAAATGCATATTTACAGTGCAGAGTTGTGCCAAGTTAAAAAATTAACAGAAAAATTAATGGACATGTTTCAAATAACCATAACTTTATGCTCAAGACTCAAAATTGAGCATGGTAGAAGGCGTTGGAAAGGTATTGGACAATGGAATCTAAATATCCACTCAGAAATGATCTGGATCTTCCATGTTTTAGGAAATCAGAAGAAATAATTCTGATATGTATTATCGAACCAGAATGGTTCATATTTTCATGAAATTGTTGAAGTAGTTAGCTTGATAAAGTTTTGTTGGCTGCACATTTTGCAGAGTTAAAAACAACTGGATCAGCTCAAGATCAGCATAGAGTCCAGAGTAATGGAAGAGTCACAAGGGAGTTACAACTAGGAAGATGATATTAGAGGGATGGATGCCCATTTGGACATTGAAGGAACAAACTCCAATGGACATGGAGAAGGAAGGGATGAAAACATGAATATGGCAGAGGCCATTAAAAATTTGCAGAAGGATGTCCAAATCCATAAAGATTATAATGAAATTCTTATGAAATCCAAGGAGTAGAAGGATGACTTCAACATGAAGTTATTGCAGAGCTTGAACAGAATAGAAAATAAATTGGACAAGGAGAGTGGCTCAAGCAAATCTAGAAGTCACATGCCTCCTGATGAGAAAAGAAGAACCAAAAGTGTTAGCAGAAATCACCACCACTCCCCGAGGAATTCTAATAAGAGAGCACACTGTAGCTCAAGTCCATCCCCTGTCAAGAAGCATAAGGGGTCTGAAGTGGATGAGCTACGAGGAGAAATGAAAAAAATCAAACCTCCTACCTTTGATGGTGAGCACAAGAAGGATGAAGATGCAGAGACATGGTTGTTGGGCATGAGAAAGTATTTTCAATTGCATAATTATTCTTCTCATGCAGAAGGTAGAATTTCTATCTTTCAACTCAAAGGAAAGGCATCCATGTGGTGGGATCAACTTGTGCAGGTGAAATACATTAAAGAGGAAAGTGTTACTTGGAGGGAATTCAAGAAGTATTTTGAGAATAAATACTTGACTAAGAGATATTATGACAAGAAAATGAAAGAGTTATTTGAACTCAAGCTTGGGAGTATGACAATTGATGAATATGAAAGAAGGTTTTTAGAACTACTGAAGTATGTCTCTTTCATCAAGGATGAGACAGTTAAAATTCAAAGATATTTGAGTGGATTGCCATCATTCATCAGTGACAAAATACAGTATGATGATCCAAAGACATTGGAGGAGACCATAAGGTGAGATAAATTCCTATATTATCAGTAAAAAGCAAGGCCAACTTTCCAAAAATCTTGGGAAGACAAAAAGAAGTTCAATATGGATCAGAGGAAGAAGGGAGCTAAGCCACCATTCTTCATAAATACTCCACAGGGACAACAAACTCCTACAAATCCCATAACGATTGAGACAGGGGGTCAAAGTCCAAGGCAGCCACCTATTCAATGTTGGGGTTGTAAAGGAGATCATATGTACAGAGATTGTCCTCACAGAGGTGAAAAAGTGAGAACTATTCACAATGTACAACAAGCTGAAATAGTGGAGGACATGGGAAGAAATGTACCAAGGATCTATGCATCCCTGGACAACAAGAAACCAGAGTATCAGTCACATATGATTAAAGTGGAAGGTATGATCAACAACCAAACCATTGCTATTTTAATTGATTCAGGAGCTAGTCATAGTTATATAGATCCTAAGATGGTGGAAAGATTTCATTTGCAAAAATGCAAGCATGGAAAATATTGGTTGGTACATCTAGTGACTGGAGCCAAAAGAAAATTTAATGAAATGGTTAAGTCATGTCTTATGGACATGAATGGACTGAACACCAGGGAAAATTTGAACATCTTGCCTTTAGGTTCCTATGACTGTCTAATTGGGATGGATTGGTTGGACCAGCATCATGTTATCCTAGACTGTCATAACAAGGCATTTACTTTCTTGGATGAGGAAGGGAACCTAAGGAGAGTGCATGGAATTCCCAGGGTAGTAACCATCAGATAAATGTCATCATTGCAGCTGAAGAAATGTTACAAAAAAGGGTGTCAAATATTTGCAGCTCTTATGGAAGAGACACCTAAAGATAAGGTGAAAAGTTTGGAAGATTATGCAGTCCTAAAAGAGTTTGAAGATGTTTTCAGGGAGGTAACAGGACTACCCCCAAAGAGATATATTGATTTCTCTATAAATTTAATGCTCGGAGCAGCTCTAGTGTCAAAGACTCCTTATAGAATGAGTACACCAGAGTTGAAGGAGTTGCAAATGCAGTTTGAAGAACTTTTGAATAAGGGGTATGTACGCCCAAGTGTTTCAACTTGGGGTGCCCCAGTATTTTTTGTGAAGAAGAAATATGGGACATTGAGATTGTGCATTGATTTCAAACAATTGAATAAAGTGACTGTAAAGAACAGGTATCCTTTGCCCATGATTGATGATCTTTTTGATTAATTGAAGGATGCAAATATCTTTTCAAAGATAGATCTCAGGTCAGGATACCATCAGGTAAGGATTAAAGAGGAAGATATCAGCAAGACCGCCTTCAGGACAAGATATGGTCATTATGAGTTCACAGTGGTGCCATTTGGGTTGTCAAATGCACCAGTTGTTTTCATGTGCTTAATGAATGGTGTTTTCCGAGAATATTTAGACAAGTTTGTCATTGTCTTTTTGGATGAAATTCTTATATATTCTAAGTCAGAGGAAGAGCATGAAAATCATTTGAGTATGGTGTTACAAGTATTAAGGGAGCATCAGTTGTATGCCAAATTGAGCAAGTGCTCATTTTATCATAAGAAAATTCATTATTTGGGGCATATCATTTCAAAGGATGGGATAGCAGTAGATCCTGAGAAGATAGAAGCCATTAGAGAATGGTCAATGCCAAAGAATGTGATAGAGGTTAGATCATTCATGGGCCTTGTAGGCTACTATAGGATATTTATAGAAGGATTTTCAAATATTGCACACCCAATAAATTCCTTGCAAAGAAAGGGTGTGAAGTTTCAATGGACATTGGATTGTGAAAAGAGTTTCCAACACTTGAAACAATTATTAACAAATGCTACGATACTAAGGATTGTAGACCCAAACGAAGATGTCATTGTATACACAGATGCATGTAAAGAGGGACTTGGTGGAGTCCTCAGTCAAAATGGGTTTGTTATATGTTATGAATCAAGGAAGTTGAAGGAGCATGAAAGACACTATGCCACTCATGATTTGGAGTTGGCATCCATAGTGCATGCCTTGAGGAAATGGAGACACTATCTCATGGGGAAAAGGTTTCCGCTAAGAACAAACCATAATGGTCTGAAACATTTATTTGAACAACCAACTCTAAATGCTAAGCAAAGAAGATGGTTAGAATTTCTAAGCGAATATGACTTTGATATAAATCATATCAAGGGGAAAGAGAACAAAGTGGTTGATGCACTCAGCAGAAGAGTGCATGAATTTCATGCTACAACCATTAGCATGTACCAATATGAGTTGAAAGACATAATTATAGAGGCTTCCAGATCATATTTGCAATACAAGGAATTAGTGGCAAAATTACAGCAAGGTATTTTACAACAGAAAATTGAGGAATATAAGCTAGTTAATGATGAAATTCTCAGGTATAGGGTTAGAATTTATGTACCAAATTCTCATGAATTGAAAAGTTTGATATTGATGGAAATGCATAATGTACCTTATGTTGGCCACCCAGATTATCAGAAAACTATTGCAGCTATCAAGAGCTAATATTATTGGCCAGGCATGAAGAAAGAGGTTGTTGATTTTATTGCCAGATGTTTGGAATGTCAAAAGGTAAAAGCTGAGGATAGACACCCAGATGGTTTTCTACAACCATTACCCATTCCTGAGTGGAAATGGGAAGTTGTAATAATGGATTTCATCACCAAACTACCTAGAACAAACAAGAAACATGATTATATCATGGTAGTGGTGGATAAGATTACTAAAGATGCCCATTTTGTTCCAGTTAAGCTCACTCACAAGGAAGCCAAGATTTTTGATGTTTATATGAAGGAAATTGCTAGATTACATGGCATACCCAAGACAATTGTGTCTGACAGAGATCCAAAAATTACTTCAAAATTTTGGAAATGATTATTTAATGGATTTGAAACAAATTTGAATTTTAGCACAGCTTATCATCCAGAATCAGATGGACAAACAGAGAGGGTGAATCAAGTGATTGAAGATATGTTAAGGATGTATGTGATGAATAAACCATCCAAATGGGAATACTACCTACACTTGGCAGAGTTTTCTTATAACAATGGGTGCCAAACATCCCTAAAGATGAGCCTATTTGAGGCACTTTATGGCAGAAAGTGAAACACACCAGTAAGTTGGGATAACCCAACAAACAGAATAGTGGTTGGGCCATATTTTCTCAGGGAAATGGAAGAGAAAGTGATAAAAATAAAGCAAAATTTAAAGGTTTCCCAAGATAAGCAGAAAATCTATGTTGATAAGGGCATAACTCACAGAGAATTAAAAGTGGGAGACCATGTATTCTTGAAAGTGAAAGACAACAGAAGTTCCCTGAAGTTGGGAAATTGTTCAAAGTTGGTAGCTCGCTATTATGGACCATTTGAAATCCTAGAGAGGATTGGTCCAGTAGCTTATATGATTGCATTTCCTGCATCTATGTCTATTCATAATGTATTCCATGTATCATTGCTCAAGAAATATATACCTGATGTTAATCATGTTATTGATTGGAATGTGATTCAGATAGAGAAACAAGGCACTTTTCAAGTGCAACCGGTATGCATTTTGGACCGAAAAATCAAACAGCTTCGAAATCGAGCCATAGGGTTTGTAAAGGTCCAATGGACCTTGTATGGTCCTTAGGACACTACTTGGGAGCATGAAGATGCAATGCGGGTAGGATACCCGCATCTTTTTGAAGATTTTTGAGATTTTGTTGTATATGTGTACATGATGCACTGAGGACAGTGCATAAATAAGGGGAGGGGATTGTAATATCCCTAGGCTGAACCCAATTGTAATGTAAATGAAATTGTACTTAAGTTGGTGAGTTGTTTGATATCATTTTTTTGTATGCACATTTCATGGCATAGTGCGCGCATGTACTACGCAGTAAATTGAGGAAGTGTGCACAGTCCAAGATACCACGCGCAACAACATAAGTGCGCACGATGTTGAGGCCATGGAGCCTTTGTGTATATGATATGTTTTATAGGTTGGTGAGCCATTTTGTGATGATTATTCCAAAGATCCTAGATGTTAAAGGCTAGTGCGCCTATTTTTGTATATGTCTCATAATTAATATAAAATACATCGTTGCACGCAAACCGACCACGATAAAAGAGATGGGGGACTAAACTCCACTGGTTAGGGAAAGGAAGGGGCCTAAAAGTTAAGGAAAAGGGCTAAGCTAGGGAGCTTAATCCAAAAAGGAATATTATATTAATATTTCTTAAATCATAAAGTATGGATAATTATTTTATCCTAAGTTCTAAAATTGGGGACAAGTGGGACCAAAGTAACTCCCAACATGACAAGTGTCAAGTTGGGGACATGCATACATATTGTTGGGACTTAGTTTATTTTCCCATCTTTTCCATGATGCTTGCAAGGATTCCTTCCATCATTCAGTCATCCGGTCAATCATCCATGAGCATGCACACACACATTGAGCTATCCTTCGTATCTTCATGATTGTACTTGAACCTGTATCCATATCCATTTTGTGTTGGTGTATCTAGTTAGCTTGGGAGATAGATTGAAGAAGCGGGTTGTCAAGCCTGTGGGATATTGAAGAGCTAGGTTGTCAGGCCCATGAGCAGTTATTTGGGTGAGATAATTGTTGGGAATTGATTTCTTGAAGGTGATAAACTACAACTACAGTGCTCTAAGACTTCATGTTTGGCCTGTTGCTAAAGCCCAGAAAGGAAGTGGGACAGCCGAAGGATTGTTGAGCAGAGAAGGGGTACACTTCCTCAGTGGGACAGGCATGTGGGGAATGAGGGACTGTAGGTTGTTAGTTTGAGTTGGCACCTGAGACAGAGTCTTTCCTGTTGTCTATGATACTTTAGGCTGGTTAGGAATCCCTTTACCTAGGTGGAGTTTAGTCCCAGCTCGGGGGTGACTCACTGTTAAGAGTGATGAATAGTGTGGTCTAAGGCTGGGAGGTTCATGGAAGTTCTGCATGCAGTTGGTGACATTCTTACCAAGATAAGTGCCAATTGTGTGATAAATTTACATGTTGCATTGTTATTTACATGCTTTTTTTTATGGGTTATCATATGTGCGGTTATAACTGTGTTTATTTTTATGGGTATTTCTTGTATATGCTGCATGTATATCTTTATTGTTATTTCAGTGTGAATCTGTGCATTTACAGATGTATTTGGTTGTTTACGTTATATGTCTCATAATTAATATAAAATACATCGTTGCATGCAAACCGACCACGATAAAAGAGATGGGGGACTAAACTCCACTGGTTAGGGAAAGGCAGGGGCCTAAAAGTTAAGGAAAAGGGCTAAGCTAGGGAGCTTAAGCCAAAAAGGAATATTATATTAATATTTCTTAAATCATAAAGTATGGATAATTATTTTATCCTAAGTTCTAAAATTAGGGACAAGTGGGACCAAAGTAACTCCCAACATGACAAGTGTCAAGTTGGGGACATGCATACATATTGTTGGGACTTAGTTTATTTTCCCATCTTTTCCATGATGCTTGCAAGGATTCCTTCCATCATTCATTCATCTGGTCAATCATCCATGAGAATGCACACACACATTGAGCTATCCTTCATATCTTCATGATTGTACCTGAACCTGTATCCATATCCATTTTGTGTTGGTGTATCTGGTTAGCTTGGGAGCTAGATTGAAGAAGCAGGTTGTCAAGCCTGTGGGATATTGAAGAGCTAGGTTGTCAGGCCCATGAGCAGTTATTTGGGTGAGAGAATTGTTGGGAATTGATTTCTTGAAGGTGATAAACTACAACTATAGTGCTCTAAGACTTCATGTTTGGCCTGTTTCTAAAGCCCAGAAAGGAAGTGGGACAGTCGAAGGACTGTTGAGAAGAGAAGGGGTACACTTCCTCAGTGGGACAGGCATGTGGGGAATGAGGGACTGTAGGTTGTTAGTTTGAGTTGGCACCTGAGACAGAGTCTTTCCTGTTGTCTATGATACTTTAGGCTGGTTAGGAATCCCTTTACCTGGGTGGAGTTTAGTCCCAGCTCAGGGGTGACTCACTGTTAAGAGTGATGAACAGTGTGGTCTAAGGCTGGGAGGTTCGTGGAAGTTCTGTATGTAGTTGGTGACATTCTTACCAAGATAAGTGCCAATTGTGTGATAAATTTACATGTTGCATTGTTATTTACGTGCTTCTTTTTTTATGGGTTATCATATGTGCGGTTATAACTGTGTTTATTTTTATGGGTATTTCTTGTATATGCTGCATGTATATGTTTATTGTTATTTCAGTGTGAATCTGTGCATTTACAGATGTATTTGGTTGTTTACATTATATATATATATATATCCACAAGAGTTATGTGTGTATATAATTTAATTACATGTAGTTCGAAAAAAGTATGTGGCATAGCTCAGTTATATGTTGGGTATGTTACAGTATGTTCTGCAAAGAGAACATAAAGAGTTCTCTGGCATAGCATGGCCTGACATGGGTGGTCAAGGATGTTACAGGTCATATGTTATCCCCAAATGATTTTGATGGCTTAGATGCCCTTGGATTGTAGTTTCTTAGCCAATAGTTAAAAATGTTGGCCTCAAAGATTATAAACAGTATTATTATTATTATTGGTAAAATCGATAAAAGGATAAGAAGGTTCATTTAAAAAGAGTGAAAAGAGAAAGGTTGTTCTACATTAATTTGGAAGTTGAGAAAATAAAATAAATCAAAAAGGAAATTGGGGAAGGAAATAAAAAGGGGAAAGAGACAAAAGGAGGATAAAATGGAAATTAAGTTTAAGAAAGTTAATGCGATGATGGGAGAAATGAAGAAGAATAAGGACCAAAATGGGAGGTTTCAAGATTCATTATTAAGAGGATGATTTGAATCTTGATTACAATGATGATGGAAATATAGAGTTAACTCAATTTTAAATTATATATATATATATATATTAATTTGGATAGTTATGTAAGTATTTTATTAGAATAATGTGGTGATTGGTATGATAGATTTGATGATGGTAAAATTTTGTTATGATTGGGTTGGTAATAAAGATGTATTTTTTAAGTTAGGTTTGGATAGAATAAGTTTTTTGGCTTATGTAGGAGGCACCAAGAGAATAAGATATTTCATAGATGTCTTACTGTAGAAAGAGATCAATTTTAACGTTAACAAATTTGAAGGTGTTTTAAAGGTTTTTTAACATATTTGAAGGTGTTTTCAAGGGTTTTAAGGGCTTCAAAGAACATTTTAATGTTATTTTTACTTATTTTTTGTGATTATATCATTGGTGCCTTGGATGGAAAGGGAGATACATTAGGTAAATCTTTGTATGAACTTTAGGCATGCAGTTTTACGTTGGTTAGATTTTTGGAGGGTAGTGTTAATTTGGTTGTTGGAATAACCATTGTTATAACATTGCTATAAAGGACTTTCCTTAAATCAGGTTACTTTTTTTCAAATGAATCTAATAAAAAATTGTTAAGAACCAAATATCAATATAGCATAGATAAATCTCAGAAAAAGTACTCAACGCCTTGAAAAATAGATAATTTCAGATAATAAGCCTCTTCGAGGGGGAAACCTCCTTTTACCCCACTTAAATGTTCAAGTACAAGATGATTCCAAATGAAAATGTCTCCTTGGTATATATAGGAGACTAGGAGGTATAATTACAACTAATGGCCTAAAGCCGACAAAAATAAAATAACATTACTAATATAATATGCCCCAATTAAGGGGTAATGAGCCAATATTAAGGCTTAACATGCCCCTCCCCTTGAGACAAGTGTTGTCTGCAACACTTGAGTAAATCTGGATGCTTCTGTATAAAAGACTCATCTTCCCAAGTGGAATCTTTAGCCAATAGTTTCCTCCATTTAATGAGATACTCTGAAATGGATCTATTCCTCAGCTGACGATCTATTCCAATATGATTTTTCCTTC
>ML784146.1:201799-212750 GCA_009831015.1 Picea engelmannii | reverse complement strand
GAATGCAAGCAAGCATTAACTGCCAAATTTGAAATGAAGGATTTGGGCCTAATGCATTATTTCTTGGGAATAGAAGTATGGTAGAGAACAAATGAGATTTTCCCAAGTCAAGGAAAATATACTATGAAGATACTGAAACATTTAAGTATGACATAATTCAAATCCATGCCTACTCCAATGGTAATGGATTTAAAGAAAATGAGTGACATTGATTCAGGAGATGTATACCCACATTTATACCGACAACTAATTGGATCTTTGATGTATATGGTTAACACCAGACTAGACATTTTCTATGAAGTGAATGTGCTTAGCCAGTTTATGAGACAACCAAAACATACACACTGGATAGTTGCAAAACACATATTGAGATACTTACAAGGCACAATTGGTTATGGCCTGAGATATGCAACCAATGTGAACTTAAGCTTGCAAGGATATGCCGATGTAGATTGGGTAGGAAGTGCAGTAGACATAAAGAGCACCTCAGGTTTTTGCTTCACCTTAGGATCAACCATGGTTTCCTAGTGTAGCATAAAACAAAGCTCTATGGCTTTAATCACAACAGAGGAAAAGTATATTTCACTAAGTGTGGCAGTTCATGAAGTTGTATGGCTTCACAAACTTATGACTGACTTGTTTGATCATGAGATGGATCTGACTACTATTCATTGTGACAACTAGAGATGTGTAAAGCTCTTCGAGAACCCAGTGTTTCATGACAAATTGAAACACATTGAAATCGAGTATCACTATATCAGAGACATGGTGCAGAGAAAGACAGTACACGTGCAATATCTTTCTACTCATGAAAAAATTGCAGATATCTTCACTAGACCACTTGCCAAGACAAAGTTCGAGTATTTCCGTATAGACCACTATGTATAGATAGTTGATCAGATCCTTGATGTACCTATTTAACACCAGGATAGACATATGTTTTGCAGTGAACACTTTGATCCAGTACATGGTTGAGCCTAGACATGTACATTGGATAGTAGAAAAACATGTGTTGCGGTACCTACATAGTATAGTTGGATATAGATTGAGATATGTCTTGGATGGATATTTGAATATGCAAGGTTATATAGACTCTGTCTGGATAGGGAGTGTAGTGGACTGGAAAATCACATCAGGATGTTGCTTCATACGTTAGTGGCACTCAGTACAATAGAGGAAGTGTATATAGCAGCCAGTGTTGCAAGTCGTGAAGCAGTGTGGCTTCATAAGTTGCTTGCAAGGTTATTTGATCTATATTTGAATCCAACTTTGATATATTGTGATAATCAAATTTGTGTGAAGCATATGGATATCAAATAACATTACATCCAAGACATGGTGCAGAGAGGAGTTGTGGATCTTCGATACATATCCATAGATGAGAAGATAACAAACATTCTCACCAAACCTTTGTCTAGAGTGAAGTATGAGTACTTTAGAGACAAGATTTGAATGATGTAGAATTCCCACCCTCATTGAGAGGAAGGTGTGTTGTTTCTCCTCCATCCAAATAACCCCTCTAGCCAAGGGTTCCCTAGATCAGTCATGTGAGGTGACTGAGGGGGTAATGAACTGTCAGATATTAGTCTTTCATATTCCATGTGAGGTGGTTAGGTGTGAATATGACTATTGGGAGATGAGAAACATCACAATATAGTCTTGGAGACTATGTCAGTGGTTGTGTGTCACTGGAAAGTAGTTGTGGGATACTATGGTGGTTGTGTACCACTGGTGGTGATTGTGTGTCACTGGATAGTAGTTGTGTGCCACTGGCGATGTCTATGTGTCACTGAACAATATTTTTGTGCTATTACGGTGGTTGTGTACCACTGGCAGTGACTGTGTTCCATTGGATAGTAGTTTTGTTCTACTACAATGGTTGTGTACTACTGACGGTGATTGTGTATCACTGGACAGTATTTGTGTCCTACTATAGTGGTGGTTGTGTACCACTGGCAGTGGTTTTGTACCACTGGAAAGTAGTTGTGTACTAATGTGGTAGTGGTTATGTACCACTATGACAGTAGTTGTGTACTACTATGACTTGGTGGAAATTGTGTTTCATTGGATGGTATTTTAGTAGTTGTGTGCTACTAGTTGATTTCCATGGAGACTACCAAACCGCTTGGAAGTAGTTGTGTGCTACTGATTGATTGCAACATATTCATAGAGACTATGGTAGATGATTCAAGATATTGATGACATGGTAGTAGTTGTGTGCTACTAGTTGATTGTAGAGTAGTCAGTGGAATACTAGATGAAGATATCGTGGAAATATACCTCCCTAGCTAAGAGGGAGCGTTGATGTTTTGGTAGCTACGGGGAGTATTTTCCTCCTAGACAAATTTTCTAAGAGAAGAAGAAGATTCCAAGAAGTCAAAGGAAGACCATTGAATAGTTGAATAACACCTCGAAAAAGAATGAAGTGAAATAGAATACCATAGAAGAGAAGTTGGCCCAGAGGAAATAATAATAAAGTGGAAATATAATTTTCAGGAAGAGAAGTCAACCCACATAAATAATAAAGTAAATTTGAAGACCCATAATAAGAATTCATCCCCAGAAAAGAACCCAAATTAGTATAAATACAAGTTTGGGTCAGTTCATTTGTAGAACTACATAGTTCCCCTTCTGCAGTGTGCACTAGGAAGTTGCAGTTGCAGTTGCAACTACAATTTCACTATTTCTGGTTTCTAGTTCTCTTGGAGAGTCTGCCCAACTTGGGGAAGGATATACTTGGTAGTTCTTGGTGATATCTCTTGTGCGCTACCTCTGGAAGCGTTGCACTAAGGTTGTGTGGTTCTGACAAGTTGCTTCTTTCCAGTTACAATTGCAGTGGTAGTTACGAGTTGTGTTAGTTATGTGGTGCGCTAGTGATTAGGGATGATTTTAGGGGCTAAATTTCGCTCATGCGCTAATTTTCCATGGTTTTTCCCAAAAAAATATTCACTATTCTAAAAATTATTCGCCCAAATTCTATAGGATAAATTTACTTTACCTTAAAAATCGCCAAAATTGTATACAAACTATATAGAATCCTTAGAAATTTGAATATTTTTATAAAAATATCGCTAAACATTTATAGTTGGAATATGAAGGATTACAAAGATTCGCCAAGGTTTCTACATTTTAAAATAAATTTCCATCCTTAAAATCATCCCTGCTAGTGATGCACCTATATTGCACCAGTTCTGTGGTGACTCGGTTGTCTACCCTCGTTAGGGTTTGACAAGGAGAATAGATAAGTATTTGGTTCTTCATTGTTGGTTTTCTCTTTTGATTAGAGCATGTTCATGGTTGTATTGGAATATTCTCTCTAAGAAATTTGGTTGGGTTTTTCCCCGAGTTTGGGGTTTTCCCAGGATAAATCATTGTGTAATTTTGTGCTTGTTTACCTATTGCTTATATACTTCAGTATATGATTATTGAATGTTAAAAGAAGATTAAAATGCGATGGTAAATCTAATGTTAATGAAACTAATGAAAACATAACACCACATGCTATGACACATGCATTCATACTTTTTTGAGAGATTTCTCTCCTAGGAATATCGAGCATCATGGAGAAATATTTATACCACTTCATGGTACTGCTTGAAAGGAGGTGGTGTCGTTAATTCTAAGAACCCCCCAGTCTTTGGAGATAGCTCGGTTTGCTTTAAAATCGACAGTTTTATTGTTATGTCTCAAAATGTGGAACATATAGATTGATTGAAAATTATTGATAAGAGCCTGAATTTTGATGAAGATGGCATGGAGGCAATGATTATTTGGAAGAGAATGGATTTGGATGTGTTTGATGGTGAACAGGGATTCCCCTAGAATGATGATTCTTTGAATTCATTTCTTGATGGATGTGTTTATTCCTTGGAGGGTTGCATGGGATTCAACTTGATTGTTTGAAGTAGTTCCCAAATTCCGGGAATATGCAAGTTATGTGTTTCCTTGAGGAGAAATAAAAACCCCTCTTTCTCCTACTTCCCTAGGATTTCCCTTTGAATCCTCATCAAAGAAGAGAAGATGGGAAGATTACTCTTTTTTCCATTGAGAAAAATTGGATCATGTAATATGAAGTTTCCAGTGAGGTCTGGGGATCAAGGAGTTGGAGGCTCCTGAAGAGAGTGAAAATGCATTGAACAAAACTGCCTCCCTCTTATCAAGTGACTGGTTTAAATGTTTTAGTTTGAGTATTGTGTTTATATACTGAATGAGGAGACTGAAAACCATATCTGCTACTATGTATGGATTGTAATTTTCCCCTTGAAAGATGCTTTTGTTTCTTGCTATCCAAATTTTCCAGCATATGTATTTGGGGAGAGAGAACCATATTCGTTTGAGTGATTCCTTATTTTGGAAGTGATCTAAGTAATAATATTTCCATTTAAATAATAGTTTTTGAGTAGAAAAGGGCCAATGTACTCTGGGAAAAATATCTTGAAGGGATTTTTTCCAAACCATGATTGAGAATGGGTAGTGTATCATTAGATGATAAATTGTTCCATTCTCCTGCTGACGGAGAGGACATAGATGAGGCTCATTATGCCCCCTCCTTTATGGATTATATCCTATGAGAATTATCCCATGTGTGAGTGTTTAAAAAAAGGTGTTGACTTTGGGGATTCCATCATTATGTTAGGTGTGTTTCCATCTCTTCCCGAATGGAGGGAGCAAGTGGTTGTGCAGGAGGAAGGCGTATCCCTAGTTGACTATATACCCATGGAGATCCCATCCTCTAGAGTATTTGGCATGACTATGGATTGGAGCACAACCTTGGAGATTCACTAGAAGAGAGTTTGAATCAAGGATTAGATGTGTCGGGAGGTCACCCAAATCCCAATCGTGTTAAGTTCCCGCATCATTCTTCCAAACCAAAATGTCAACAAGAATTATTTTGTTATAATATTTATCCAAGTTAGGAGGGGAGCAAGGGAAGAATCCTACTCCAAAGAGGGGGGGAAATTATGTTGTTTGAATGAAAATTAACTCAGTTCCCATTTCCAGGAAGACAAGTGCATTTGTATTGGATGATGAAAATGACTGGCTTTAATAATTTCTAGATTGGAGAGCCTTTCTAGTTCAGAGGCAAATCCTCTAAGCAGTGAAGCCTTTCACCAGCCAAATATTTTTTGAGGAGAACCTTTTTCCACCAATCTTCTTTTCTTGTTATGAGGTGCTAGAGGATTTTGGCTCTGAGAGCCATATTAAACAGATATGGACATTTTATTCCCAAGCCACCATGCTCTTTGGGGGCGTGAACTATGTTCCAGTGAACCAGATGATTATTTTTAGAATTGGATTTACCACCTTGGCGAGAGAAACTTCCTGAGTGTTTGAGCAATGGAGGACTTTCTATGGGAAGGGGAAAGTAGTGAATAAATTGAAATAGAGGGAGGGTTGAGAGAATTCTTTTTATTAAGATCGATCTCCTAGCTATATTGAACCATCGTGATCCCCAACTGGAAAATTTGGTGTTTATTTTTTTCATCAAAGAAAGCGAGGAAGAAGTCGGGGTGACGCCTACACTGATAGGAATGCCTAAGTAATTAAAGAATGTCCATTTTCCTACAAGTGGGTAGTGAAGGATATTGGCTATGAGAGCATTTGTTTTGTCTTTTATATTCAAAGTGTAAATTTGGCTTTCCTCCTTATTGATAAGACCCCCTAAGGCTGAGGTATCATCCGCCATTACTTGCTTGAAGCATGAGGCAATGATAGTGGAAGCTCTTCCCATTAGCAAAGTGTCATATGTGAACTAGAAACTATTGATCCTTCTAGTGCCTTGAGTAATTTTGAGTTTTAGAATGTGTTTGGTGATTTGTTCCCTTTCAAGAGTTCTTATTAGGGTTTCAACCATGAGGATGTAAATAGTAGGGGAGAGTGGGCACCCTTGGCGAAGGCCTCTAGGGATATGGAAAAAAGGGGCAGGCCTTCCATTGACTAGGGGTTCTATCCAAGGGTTTCAGATGCATGAGGCAATCCATGTAATGATGTTCTCATCAAATCTGAATCTGATCGTGATAGCTAGTAGGAAATTATGGAAAACTCTGTCAAAGGAATTTGACATATCTAATTTGATTACCATGTCTTTTTCTTTGTGGGATCTACTTGAATGGATGGATTCTTGCACCATAATTATGTTGTCTATCATTTGCCTTTTTTCGATGAAGAAACCTTTATTGGGGGAAATGAGAAAGGGGAGGAAGGGTTTAAGATGGTTGGCGATCACCTTAGAGATGATTTTATAAGAGACATTGCAAATGGAAATGGGGAGGAATCTGGAGTCTTTAGGGATCAGGGCTAAGAAAGTGGAGTTTATGCTTCGAGAGATTTGGGTTCTCTTTATTACATAGTTTATCATTCTTGTCAAATCTATTTTAATTGTCAGCATTGTTGATATAAGTGATAAGAGAATCCATCTAGGCTAGGGGATTTGTCTGGGTACATGGTGTTCACTACCTCCCAAATTTTAGTTTCGGAGACTTCTTTAATTAGATTTAAATTATCCTGCCGAGAAATGAGACTTGGAATGTTGTCCAACATTATTTCCACTGAATCAAGGTTGGCCTTGCCTTCTTCAAAATAGAGGTCTTCATAATGTGATTTGGTTGTCGTTTTTATCTAACTGAAGCCTATTATAAGATTGTTGTATCTATATTTGATTTCCTTGATGTGGTTTTTCCAGATCCTATCATTAGATTAGTTGTAAAAAAAAAAAATTATATCTCCTACCTTCAACTAAAGGATTCTAAATTTTAATCTCCATTGTTCTTCCTCCAATCTCTTCAACTTATAGAATTTTTGGAAGGATTCCTTTTTCAGTTATCAACAAATTTTTGGAAACTTGGATTTTCTCTATCTGGGTTTGGAGGGACGAAATATTTTTGGATTCCTCTTTTATTTTCCTTCCTAAATCTAGGGGATTTTTTTTATCCAATCTTTTAGGATGCATTTTTTTTTTATCCCAAATGGAAGAGGGATTGCCAATGATCCAACAATTCCAGGATTCCAAGATAATTGTTAGAAAGTCAGGGTTGTGAAGCCAAAGAAGGTTAAAGAGGAATGGGATGGGGCCAATATATTTAGAAGGGGATAGATCGAGGGATATGGGGTTGTGGTTAGAGATAGACCAAGGAAAAATACGGGAGGATGGGGAGATATGGAAGTCCAATAAGGAGCTCCCGATTAGGAAGCAATCTAACATGGCTGCAATGTGATTTGGGCCAATCCTCCTATTTTTAGAAGTGATTTTTCCTCTATTGGGTTTAACATCAATCAGATCATGAACTGCAATCACATATTCCAAGAATTCCCTGCCCAGATCATGAACTTGTGAGCATCCTTTTCTTTCATTTTGAGATAAAGTTGTGTTAATTTTGCCAGCAAAAATGAGAGGAGGAGAACCCACATTGAAATTATTTATAAGTGACCTTGAACATTCCGTTTTTTCTTGATAGACTACCAACATGTATATATGGCAGAGGGAAATAGACATACCTAAAGAGATATGAGTAAAGTGGGACATTATCTAATTCTGAGTAGAGTGTGAATTTTCTAAATTGAATATTGTAGGATTCCAAAGAATGAAGATGTATGTTGAGGCTCCTCTGGAGCTGACAATTGATCCTTTAGAATGTTTCCATATCTTTTCCATGTCCTGAAGGACCTCAATGTCCTTCATTTTTGTTTCTTGGAGCATGTGGAGATGGGGATTTTCTAATTTTATTAGATCTTTAGTTAATGAGAACCTGTATTTTCTCCCTAGTCCCCTGCAGTTCCAAGAAACTATTTTCATTTATTACTATGGGTTTTGTATACCCCTCCCTTGGGGGGGTTTTGACCACTCTAATTTATTCCCATTATAGGTTCCTTTTTTATGTGAGGATCTATAATTTTTTTCTTACCAAGCTCCTTGTCATTATTTGTTATTGTTTCTCTTTTCTTTTTGTTGGATTTCCTCCCCACTTTTTTTGTGGGTGGATGTTGGGATGATTCTTGGTCAGAGACATCTTATGAATATTCAAATGGATCTTCTTCTTCTTTCTAATTAGAGAATTCCTTTGGGGGAGGGGGGAGGGGGTTTGGGGAGCGAGGATCTAGGGGATCTCTCTCTGTGGCTACCTCTCCTTCTTCGATATTTTTTTCTATGGAGACTTGAATCTGCATTTCCTAGTTTTCTACTTCAAAGTTTACAAGAGCCTCATACTGGTTACTTTGTGACCCTTTTCCTTTGTTGTTGTTTCCCAATGAAGGTCTTGTTGGGTTTTCTAAATTAGATGAGGTTCCTGGTTGCATGTGGGTCTTTTCTTGAGTGATTGTGCCTCCTAACTTGTTTTTTTTTTTCCTTCTTCTAAGTTGTGGGCATTGCTCATTCTGCTCTTGCTATGTTTTCTCAAGGACCTCTCTTCAATGGGATTTTGCAACTTGTCCATATTCATGACATGCCTTACATTTAAAGGGAAATTGCTCATAGTCAATCTATTGTATGTAGGACCAATTTTCTAGGTTCAGGTTTATTTCTTCTGAAAGGCCTTTTTCCAGATCAACCTCTATATAGATCCGAGCAGAGGATTAAAGACCATCTTTGGGATCAACCCTGTCAATGCATTCTACCAAGGAATTTCCTATGCTTTTCATAGTTTCATTGTTCTAGAAATGGAGGGGAAGGAAATGTAGTCTGACCCAAATAGGTACCACAGACAAAATTCCATTTTCTGGACTGAAGTTGGGGGTCCTTTTGTTGAGATACATTCCTCTGGCTCCCATGAAATAGGGATCGCTTTGAAAGATTTGGTATTTGTCTTATATTAGAGGAAGACATAAAATCCCCTGCCACGGAAATCATGAGATACATGGCCTTTGATATGTGGCTTCCAACTTTTCTTGACCCATAATGACATGCTACACGGGGATGGCCATAAGCTAGTGAATTGGCCGATCAAACCTTTTTCAACAAATTTCAAAGCCAAACTTATGAAATCTTGTTACACCACCACCTTAGGGATCTCGTCAAGTTTTTTAACAAACAATGTGGGAGGAGACTTTGTGTTTGCAGGGAGATCAGTGACCAAAGAGGCAAGGGTCTTGATGTCGGGGGAAGAGGGGGGGGTGGGATATTCCACCGCCCCCAGAGGCCAAAGCCATGTGGGCTTGCATGAGGGAAGGAGAAAGGGATTTAATCGAATTTCTAGAGCATTTAATCCCATGCATGATCAACTCAACAACAATTCTCTAAGAAAATACTATTAATCACAAAAGGTAAAAATAATTACATGTTTATTTCTTCAATTTGCTAAAACAATCTTCTTATTAAATTCCAAACAAATTTTCATGAGATTGAAAATATCAAAAGTGATCAAACTTGAGATGACTTCAAGAACATATTTGAATGAGATTTCTTTGAGTAGGGACACATCAAAATTGAATAAAACGTTTTGATCATCTATTTGATAATTTTGACTTTTATAAATAATTTTTTCAAAACCTTTAATATATTGAGTTTTATAAATAAAATTTTCAAAACCTTTAATATAAAAAAGTATAGCACCAAAGAATTGGATATTGCTAACTATATTTTTTATTAGTATTTTAACTTTCGAGTAGAAACATTTGAATTTAGTAAAAATATTTGAATGGTGTGATATTTGATTTCATATTTTCTCTAAAATTTTGATTTCATAAGTTTCTTATAGAGATTTATGAAAATTTTGTTCAAACTTTTCCAAAACAATTAACGCAACAAAATGTACACTCTAAGAATTTTTTTTTTTAAATAATAATATTTATGACTAATGTTTTTTTGTGAATAAAAAGTGGAAGCTTGTATTAATGACATATGTATGTTGTACAATGACAAGTATGAGCCACATGTTCTGCCACAAATGGGAACCAGAACAAGTGGCATCGTGATGTTCATAGATTGACACATCTTCCTGAGTGCTAGCACTACTATAGCAAAATGTTTACACAAAAAAATGTCGTCTTTCTACGTGAACAAAAAATTTTGAACCATGTTCTGCAACCTATCGCTAGGACAAGTTGTAGACAGAGCTTCTATAATCATAACTACATAAACAAAATAAGAAAAAACTGCATGATCAACTATCTTGTTGCTGTGGTGAGCTAGACCATAAATACTACAACTAGAATAGGCAAAAAACCAAAACTTGGAGACTTCAATCCGTAGTTGAGCCGGGTTGTCCATGTATTATGTAGGTCGGGGTGAAATGTTGTCCGCATGTAGGGCATCTGGTGCGTGCAAGAGCATCCATTAAGGTGTCGAACAATATGTCCATCCTTTGACCAAGGATGCTCTAGGAATGCACTTGGTCATCATTTCTACCTAATTTTGAATAGGAGTTGAGGGTGCTCCTCCATGAGGCGGTTGGAAAAATGTTGAGGCTGCTACTCCTCCTCTTCCATACCAGCTACCTCTGCGATGATTTCGTTGGTTGCCACTATGTTATCCTCCAATTCTCAGCTTGGGGGTATTTCCTCCTCCACCATGCAGCTTTCGTTGTCGTAGTGGGGGTCACCTGGGTTGACAATTTGGTGGGGTAGGATATTGGTGGCCAGAGGAGGGCGCGCGCCCAAAGGTGGCACCTCATCTTTTACCAAGATCAAGCCATGGAGCGGAGGAGGGATGGGCAAAGAGAAGTGAGCAATATAGGAGGATGCTTCCTCTTTGACTGAGCTGACGTTGTGAAATTGGAGAGGATCCTCTTGCGTCCTCTCGAAAGTGTGTCAAGGGCTTGAAAAATGAGCAATGAAAGATTGTTGGTAAGGGGTGAGTCTATTGCGATGGGAGAGGATGTTGTAATAACGAGCACCCCTCTTGGATTTTCCTCTCTCCCGAGGCATGATGGGGAGAGCATGGAGGTGGAAGGTTGCAAGAATGGAGGTTGATGGAAGGTGTTGAGGGGAGTGGGAGGACACGAAGGTGTTGAGAGGGTGC
>ML784146.1:190589-200848 GCA_009831015.1 Picea engelmannii | reverse complement strand
TTTCAATAAATAAATTTATAAAAATATTAAATATTTATTAAAGTCTATTTAAATTATTTATATGTTTTTACAAATAAATTTGTAAAAAGATAAAATATTTTATTAAAGTTCATTTAAATCAATTTGGTTTTTCAAATATGTATCCAGCTTTATTGTTGATGGAGGGAGACAAACTCTAAAAGGTTAAACACCTTCCTTCACACACATAAAGACTCATGACCTAGCAAGGTTTGAATGTAAATTATTTGCATGGATTTATCCAATCCCAACCACAAAATATTTAATAGAATTAACATTAATATTATCAAAAACATTATGCAAATATATAGTCTCATGGTATATGATTGATCATTAAGTACTTAACACTATATCAAAATTGAAAAAAAACAAGGAACACTATAAATCTTCTCATATCACATATAAATATTTGAAAATGAAATATGAGATATATTACATAAACACACACACACACGCATACATGTATGTCTATCTAGTTGTGGTTTAGTAGTTGTCAATAGAGTGTTTTCATGCAAATAACCTAAGTTCAAAACCTGATGAATTTTCAATTCTTGATTGTGTGTGAGGGAAGGCGCTTGAATTCTCAAAATTTGGTTTCTTTTTGTCTTCAAAGGGGCTTAAAACATTCTACTAGGTAGATTGGTATAAGTGGACATTAATATGATACTTTATCCTTTATAGTTAGTAAGAGTAAGAGCCCACTAAATTAACTCAATTGGTTGTAATCAATTCTACTATGTAGATTGGTATAAGTAGACATTAATAGGATACTTTATCCTTTATAGTTAGTAAGAGTAAGAGCCCACTAAATTAATTCAATTAGTTGTAATCAATATTGATAAATGTTTGGTTAGTTCCATACGAAAAAATGTTTGATTCAAATCCCCTTAAATATGTACATAAATGTATGCTAATAAATTTATTAATAATATCATTCATGAATATAAAAAAGCATCCCTTAAAAATTATGTATAATTTTTCCAATTTAAAAAAATATTACTAAATATCATATATATAAATATTAATATAAATAATTATATAAAAATGGATGGTTTTCCAAAATCTAAAAAATACTATACATAATGTTATTTCTCAAATGTTTAACAAATATGCATCAATGGGTTGCCATAAATTCACATTTGGGACTTGTAATGCCCAATTGATATATTGCTTCATTGGTGTCATGGTCTATATCAATACATTGGCATAGTGGGTCTATTATATATTATATTTGGGATTGGATTACACGTTGGCCACCTAATTTGGTATAAATGGTTTGTGTTGGCACTTTGGTGCATAACATCTAATTTGGCATAATTGGTCTATGTTGAAATTATTGTTGAGAAATTGGATTACAAAATTGGGTATTTTTTTCAAGTAGTTGATGCTACACATTTGCATATAAAGAATAGGTTTCCCATAAGAAGTGGATAGTATGGTATCTATAGTTGACGTTGACATATTGTAATGTTGTGAATATATGCCGATGAATTACAGTGAGGTGGAGGTGGACAATACGTTGACATATTGTAATGTTGTGAATATATGACGATGAATTACAGTGAGGTGGAGGTGGACAATATGGATTATATATAGGGATATATTCTTAGATAAGACTTCATTGTTCAAAGTGATCAATGTACATATAATCCCATGATCATTCATTTACTCATTTTCTCTTTCATATTAGTAAAGTTAAATTATAATCATCAATGGATTTACATTCGATTCATATGGTAAAGTTAAATTCTAATCATCATTGGATTCATATGTTAAAGTTGAATTCTAATCATCATTGGATTTACTTTGGATTCATATGTACTTATGTCTCTCTTTATATGGTACACAACACACCCTATGTACTTTGTGTTCATGTTCATCTTTCAATTACATAAGGTTTGATTCATATGTTAAAGTTGAATTCTAATCATCATTGGATTTACTTTGGATTCATATGTACTTATGTCTCTCTTTATATGGTACACAACACACCTTATGTACTTTGTGTTCATGTTCATCTTTCAATTACATAAGGTTTATATGTATATATGTCAACTTTTTATCCATTTCTCTTATCATTTTTCTTTGAAATTACAATTAAAAAAAGTTGGTGTCTTTTTTCTTAATTTTTTTTTTACTATTAGTATTACTTATCATTTCATATTACTATCAAATTAAATTTCAAGAATAAAGTTATAACATGATAAGAATGGAACAATAAAGATGAAACATATGTTTTATAGAATTGGTTATATCATTATTGATTATTAAATCGTTTTAGGATTAATTGGAGGTAGATCACAATGTTAGAAGTGAAGGGTGCTCACACTACTCAAGGAAAGGGTTGATCTCCTGGCCCTAAATGATGGATACTTGCATCTATTGAAATGAGGGAAATCACACAAGTGGGAAAATGAGTTAACTTGTAGCTTTTTTAGAGAAGGTCATTCAAACAACATGAAACAAGTGAGATCGACCCACTCTTAACAAGTGTGATCACACTAGTTCAAATGAAGGGGTCACATTTCTTAAATGATTGAACATATAGTGGAAGTTGAATGGTGATTGTATGGGTATATGAAGTGTTTGGAAATACGGAAGGCTAAAATTTATGGCATTCCAAGAGTCCCAAAGGAGAATTTGAATGGTCATCTCCAAGCCTATAAATGGCCTCGCAATCAACAAAGATGGGTTTTTTTAGAGTTGTTTATTCATGAGGATAGTAGATTTAGAATTGAAGTTTTCCTATTGAATTCTAGACCATGTTTCAAATGAATTTCTTCTTTTAGAAACAACAATTGAACATATAACAAAAAAGAGAATGAGACTATGATCCAAATTATTTTGAGAACATGAAGATAGAAATATAACAAAGATATAACATGGAAATACACAGATATATTGCCAGAAACACAGAAATATAGTGAAACCCAACTTCTATTAATGAATAAGAGAGAAAAACATTGTAGAACACAAACTAGTAAAATGGGGTAGCTTATCTCTGAAAAGAAAGAGATGTTGGTTATGCTTCATTCGCAACAAGATTTACATCACACTCCATTGCATGCTTAAAAGGCCTCCTTCACCTCAATTATATATGAGAGAGTGAGAGGAGAACAACTCCCATGATGCATGTGGGACAAGTTAATCTAAGTTTATAAAATTCCATAGGCATGTAAAACACTAGGACTTCCTGGGTGGTCACCCATCCCAGTAATACTCTAGCCCGAGCACACTTAACTGCATATTTCTATTGGGATCTAGCACATTAACGCTATCATGTAGGCATGTACATAAAACCACTAGGATATTATTACATGATGTCTATAATTAACAAATGAAGATGGAATTACATTCCATTCCCCTTCAAATGGGTGAATATCATGGTTTATCAAAACCATAGGCTCGAAATGTTGATTTAGTGGAAAAGTTGGATGGCCACTGAGATCCACCTGGATCATTCCTCCCCCCATAGGAAGCAATGGTCCCCATTGCATCAAGTTCCATCAGGATATCAGGAAACTTTTGTTGAATCTAAACCTAGGTGAGTTTCTTGCCTTGTTGAAGTAGATGTCATGATTTTACTTTTCTTGTGGAAGGATGTAATGAACCTGTTGGAGGTTTTGGATCCATTCAACGGATCTGACTACATGATTTTCCTTGGTCTAAGTGTGGGAGGAATTTGTTGATGATGATGCAACAAGAAGAGCTATATCAATGGGGTCAACTGGTGGGAACCCCAAGCACACCTGAAAAGGGCCATGGAAAATAGATCTATGTTGGACATATGGAAGAATCTCATTTTCTTCATGCTCCTCTACAATCTCATCAACCTACTTTTATTGGATAGAAATGTCTTGGGCCAAGGTTTTAGTTGTCGCAATGACCTTCTGTTCACCGTCAGATGGATCGTGAAGAGGGAAAACTTTTTGGTCTGGGAGATTACTTTGCGGCATTGTTTTTCCAAGATCAATGGAGCGGCAGTAGTCGGACCTACCTCTGGTACCCTGCAAAGATGACCTCTTAGAGTAAAAATGACATTGTGGGGTCGAGACTCATAGATAGTGTGATGTTTCCACATATACGGTTGTCCTAAAAGAACATCATAGACTTCAAGTGGGGAAACATCAAACAATACATCATCCTTGAAGTGATTGATGGCATAAGATAGGAGATAATTTTGGCTGATATGAATGTCTTGTCCTCGACTCAACCATCAGATGGTGTATGGTTGGGGGTGTGGTATTGGTTGCATCTTCAATTTATTGACAACCTTGGTTGATATTAGGTTCTTCCGACTCCCATTGTCAACAATGAAATGCAATGGGGTCCTGTTTACCCACATCTGGGAGTGGAAGAGGTGCTCCCCCTCCTCAAGATCCTATGGTTCTTTTGGTTTTATTGTTGTGGCCGCGATGGTCACAGTGGGTTCTGCATCAATGATTTGTTTCTCTTTATTGTATTTTGAATCAAAGTCCAAGTCCGATTCCAATTCTTTTTCTTTGAGCTCAGCCACCAATGATTGTTTAGAGTGAAATTCATTTGTGTTGTGTCAGGGGTTGTTTTGTAACTGACACCACTTTCCATTGTCTTGCTTAGACTTCTACTTACCCTTCTTTTCCTGTGCCTTAGACTGGCTCTCTTAAGATTGACCTTCCATGGTCTTTCCTTCATTTTGTGAGTTAGGGTTTCATTTTCCGTGATTCCCTTGTGGATTATTTTCAAACCTGAACCCTCGCTTACTATGTTGCTTGAATTCTTCTCAATTTTGACTTCATATCGATAAGGATCTCCTAGTGACGATATTTACAATAAATCCATCTCTTTTTGGATGTACCTATGCATACCACTGCGATTCTTCAAAACCGGGTGCCGCTCTAAGACTTTGATACCCAACTTTGAGCATAAGGTATGAAAGATGTTAGTGTACTACAACGTCGTCTGGTCTCTTTTCTTATGCAGAGTCATCCATCTCATGTACTAGTCATCATAGTTTCCGACAGGGTAGAACTCCTCCTTTAGGGCATCTACAAAATCCACCCATGTGGGTTCTCTCCCGAATGGTGTAGATTCATCCGTGATGTACCTTTCCTAGTAACCTTCCCACCAAGATTTGACATGGGAAAGGGATTTAAGGAGTACAAAGGTGATCATTTCACTGTCGAATTTTTTTTGGACAGAGTAATAACCTTCTAGCAGATTCAACCATTTTTCTAGAGCATCTGCATCTATATTTCCTTCAAATAAAGGGATATCAAAATTGACTTGTACCTTGAAGGGTGTTTCACCTTCCAAATGGCTTCTTGTTGAATATTCCTTAGCTGCCATCAGTAATCATTAAAGGATTTGAGCAAATTTTTCCATCATCTCATTCCTTTGTCACACGAGGGCTTCATCGAGCAATGTATTGAAAGGATCTCATGTTTTTCTATCTCTCTTTTCCTCTACCATGGGAGTTTTCTTTGGCTAGCGAGAATGGTTGTCCTCAAGAGAAACTAGCTCGAGACCCAAGTCTCTATACCCTGACCTCGTCGGGGACATTCTCTAAAAAATGACAAGGAACAAATTGCTCTGATACCACTGATCCAAATTATTTTTAGAATGACATGAAGATAGAAATATAGCAGAGATATAACAAGGAAATACACAGATATATTTCTAGAAACACATAAATATAGTGAAACCCAACTTCTATTAATGAATAAGAGAGAAAAACATTTTAGAACACAAGTTAGCAGATTGGGGTAGCTTATCCATGAAAAGAAAGAGATGTTAGCTACGCTTCATTCGCAACAAGATTTGCATCACACTCCATTGCATGCTTAAATGGACTCCTTCACCTCAATTATGTATGAGAGAGTGAGAGGAGAAAAATTCTCATGATGCATGTGGGATAAATTAATCTAAGTTTATAAAATTCCATAGGCATGTAAAACACTAGGACTTCCCAGGAAGTCACCCATCCCAGTACTACTCTAACCAAGCACACTTAACTGCAGATTTATAATGGGATCCATTGCATTAACGCTATGTTGTAGGAATGTACATAAAACCACTAGGATATCATTACATGATGTCTGTAATTAACAAATGAAGATGGCATTACATTCCATTCCTTATGGGTATTCTATATGCACTAAATCCCTCAATTAAATTGTCAACCCAGGGTAAGTAAACTTAGAGTTGTGGCACTGTATGAGCCAAGGAAGAAAATCTAATGGAAGTATTGTCTACCTAAGGGAATGGTCTATCTAAGAATTAATCTACTTAAGAAATGACTCTTTCATTTTCATCAATTAGCAAATCCTATTAATGATCTTGAACTATTTACCCTAAGCATCTCCAACAATGGATCGATGGATTATTTCTAAAGAATCAAATCATAACCTACTTTAAACAAGTTAATCCATTCAACCTAATGAGAAACAACAAGTAAATTACTTCTAATCTTTTATCTTTTAAGAAAATAAGCAAACAAACAACTAACCTATCAAAACTATTTCAACAAGTAAACTCTATTCTTAAAACAAAACTCATAATCATTTCTATTTTGAAAAGGAGAAATCTTAAACTAATTAATCAAAAAGCATCATGATTGTATTCAGATTATAATTAATCAAAATTATTCTTAATTTTCGATAACAGGAAAAAGATAATTCAAATATGATGATTATGTCTTCAATGTTGAACAACATCACGATGGCATCTAACTATTAATGATAGCTCAAGAGGGATTAATTCAATGTTGACTTCTACAGAGAAATGGAAAGTGTGAATCAAGAAATCTAACGAAAGATTTTCCATCATAGAAGCAACACTAAGTATCTTGAAAATCCATGTGATCTCTAAATTTCATGCATCAATCATCAATGATTAAAAATACTCTTATACTAATTCAAACACACTCTTATGCTAACTCAAGAAAATTTACAAACTTATAAACTTATGACTAAGAATCTTCATTGAAATCCAATCTTCTAATTAAAATTGCAACTCAAATCTATAACTGAGATTTTATAGATTAAACTGGGCTAATCCTATCAGTGAAACTATAATGCTTTTACACACATAATCCCAAAATCTATTCCTATCCTATCATACTAAAACAAGATTAATAAGCAAAATAGATGCATGAAAACATGACTGAACTGAGAATTAAATCTAGCTTAATTACAACTAATAAAACTTGCAATTATTTATCCATCGAAAATTGCAAAAGAAACTCTATCTACACTAATCCTCTGTTTTAAATACTACTTTGTTTTAATTTGCAGAAACCAATTTAAAAATTTAGTACATCATCTAAGTTAGTAGCTTGCAAGCCAATTGTTAAGGAATAAGAGACATAGCATGACAAATAACTAGCTCCTATAAGCAATCGGCAAAAGATGAAGTAGACAATTAAATCACAACAACATGCACAGTATTTAAAACTACAAAATACATTCAGCAAAGAAAATGAAGTAAATTATAACTTAGAAAATGAAACACGCAATATATCTATCTATGCAATCACCCAGACCACTGGTGGGCCCCCCAGCAAGTCGTGGCTACTCTTCAACAGTGAAACACAGGCTCAAATCAACACGATTATTTCATTAATTAGAAAAAACGCAGTATGAACACCAATTTGCAAAATATGTCTGAATTACACAATGAAAACATCTTCTTAAAAATTTTGTCTTCTCCTATGGTCATACCACTGCTAGTGGTATTCATAGGTGAATACCATTCAAGAGGTCGACCACTGGAGGGTTGACCTCCTCTAAAAACGACAAATCCATTAAAGGCGCTCTAACAACTTTGGCTTCTAGAAAATCTATGAGCCACTCAGCTATTAGCATAACCACCTAATATGAGATGTCATGAGCTCTATAGTTGGAGGCCATGAGGGGGAACAAAACCCAGGTTGTCGATTCGCCCATCATAGGTTGCCAATATACCAACCGCCAACTCCCCTGCACTACAAGTGTTGGATCGTGTGTTGGATGGAGTGTCGGATTGCATACTGGATAGGGTGCTAGATGAAGTGTTGGATGAGGTACCAGATGGAGGCTTGGACTGTGAATTCTCCATGTTACACACAGATCATGTATTAGATCCTTATAAACATCAAATTGAATTGAATTTATCTCAAAAACATTGTAAAACATCGATTACACATACTTGATATAAATCCATGGTGAATTGATACAAAATCCTTTGAAAACTCCTTCAAAATGGTTAATAAGATATATGATATCGATGAAAATGAGATTCAATCATCACAACAAAACAATCAAAATACGATCCCAACAATTCCCCATCAAAAGGGTGAATATCATGGTTTATCGAAACCATAGGCTCGAAATGTTGATTTAGTGGAAAAGGTGGATGGCCACCGAGATCCACCTGGATCAAACTAGCCCAAATTCCAACATCCAAATATGCTTTTGATTTAATATTGCAAGTCAAGATCGAGGAAGAAAATGTTTTAGTAAATATGATACCCATGCATAGTATTCTCCGCTCATTAGAGCCATTATAATCAATAATCTCCCTTATGTTGATTTTAGAATCAATAAAAGCACAGTCAAAGCCATTCCATTGTTGGAGTTTTCCTAAAGTGGGTTTCTCTGGGGTAAATTTATGTGTCAATTTATTTTGGTTGAATGCGTATTTTAAATTTGTGTTATTTATTTTTATATGATTATATAGAGAAAAACACATTTACTAGTTTTATTAATGATAATAAAATATGTAAATTGTCCTCTACTTAGGTGTATTATTCGCTTCACTGTTATTTCCCTCAATATTTTCTTTATTTTTTGGTTCCCTTAACATTATATTGTATGCATTAGAATCCCATATTACTAAGAAACCCTTATACTTAGGTGAATTACCCGTTAAAACTAATCAAATCTAAGGTGAACATTAATCCACATTTTATGAATTAACATAGTGGTTACCTTATTTCCACTAATAATCCTCCCCTTGAATCTCAATTGTCATCATAAACTAGGCAGTGATTATGCTTCCTTCTTCCTCCACTCCCTTTATTGGTGGTGGATCATCTCTTTTGTGGATATACGATGCTTCACACTAATTGTTGCACAAGACTTTGGTGACTCCACTAGGGATTTTTTATCAACCCTACCCTTTTTCAATTGTGTGGCTTCCTCTATCTTTTCTCTTAGTTTTATTTGGTATATGGAGAACATTTTCCCTAGGTCCCATATTGTTAGGACCGTCCACCTATCTACTAGTAAATTATTCCCCAAGGAAGGCTCTAATGTGACTACCCTTAACCAAATGAACATGTTTAACATGGGTCAAAATTTCTACCCAAGTGGTCCATCCATGTTCTTCCCTATTCATCCCCCTGACTAAATATTTCCTTCAATATTTCCTCCTCAGCCTATAAACATAGCACCCACTCCTTATCACCCCATGAGATAACTTTGTCCTTGATGTTTTCTAATGCCCCCTTCTAACTTTACACACACAACTAGTATGAGGCATTTTTTTATGCAATTGAATCCCTTTCCTCTAGCCAAGTGGGCATGCAAATTCCTACATATCATGTCCAAGTGTACATAAAACATGATACTACATGTATGTAGTCTAATCAACTCATGGATTACATAAGAAAAGTAACCCAAAGAATGAGAAACTTCCACATACCATGGACACTTTGGCATCAAAATATTGACCATGATTTTATTGACCTTAGGAGTATCTTGCATTTCTTGAATGTATGTAGTGGGATCTCTATGGATGATGTGCCTACCATTGTGCCACAGGTTCCCAGTTTTCACAAAAGGGAGCCTTAGTTGAAACTTGTGACTAACCCACTTCTCCCAATAGTAAAAGTGGTGTGTATTACAAAAAATTGACACTCATTAAACCATCGATTATCAATCTCTTAAAAATAAGGATTCCCATAAATACTCTCAATGTGCACCTTATTATCCAAGACAAGTGTTTATTTCCTCAACATATAACAAAGAGTTCAAGGTGTAGTGTTACTACCATAAGGTTGAAACCCATTGTGTCAATGAGTTTTGGGTTCTACAAATAAAGGACATCACTAAGTCTACTTTGAAGGATCCACATGGATGGTCAAGGATGTTACAGGTCAGATGTTATCCCCAAATGATTTTGATGGCTTAGATGCCCTTGGATTGTAGTTTCTTAGCCAATAGTTAAAAATGTTGGCCTCAAAGATTATAAACAGTATTATTATTATTATTGGTAAAATC
>ML784146.1:135138-148882 GCA_009831015.1 Picea engelmannii | reverse complement strand
TTTATCTTTTAAGCAAATAAGCAAACAAACAACTAACCTATCAAAACTATTTCAACAAGTAAACTCTATTCTTAAAACAAAACTCATAATCATTTCTATTTTGAAAAGGAGAAATCTTAAACTAATTAATCAAAAAGCATCATTATTGTATTCAGATTATAATTAATCAACACTATTCTTAATTTTCGATAACAGGAAAAAGATAATTCAAATATGATGATTATGTCTTCGGTGTTGAACAACATCACGATGGCATCTGACTATTCATGATAGCTCAAGAGGGATTAATTCAATGATGACTTCTACAGAGAAATGGAAAGTGTGAATCAAGAAATCTAACGAAAGATTTTCCATCATAGAAGCGATACTAAGTATCCTGAAAATCCATGTGATCTCTAAATTTCATGCATCAATCATCAATGATTAAAAATACTCTTATACTAATTCAAACACACTCTTATGATAACTCAAGAAAATTTACAAACTTATAAACTTATGACTAAGAATCTTCATTGAAATCCAATCTTCTAATTAAAATTGCAACTCAAATCTATAACTGAGATTTTAAAGATTAAATTGGGCTAATCTTATCATTCAAACTCATATTTCAAACTAGACTTCTTTTACAAACATAATCCCAAAATCTATTCCTATCCTATCATACTAAAACAAGATTAGTAAACCAAATAGATGCATGAAAACATGACTGAACTGAGAATTAAATCTAGCTTAATTACAACTAATAAAACTTGCAATTATTTATCCATCGAAGATTGCAAAAGAAACTCTGTCTACACTAATCCTCTGTTTTAAATACTACTTTGTTTTAATATGCAGAAATCAATTTAAAAATTTAGTACATCATCTAAGTTAGTAGCTTGCAAGCCAATTGTTAAGGAATAAGAGACATAGCATGACAAATAACCAGCTCCTATAAGTAATTTGCAAAAGATGAATTAGACAATTAAATCACAACAACATTCGCAGTATTTAAAACTACAAAATACATTCAGCAAAGAAATGAAGTAAATTATAAATTAGAAAATGAAACACACAAAATATCTATCTATACAGTCACCCAGACCACTGGTGCCCCCCCCCCAGCAAGTCGTGGCTACTCTTCAACAGTGAAACGTAGGCTCAAATCAACACGATTTTTTCATTAATTAGAAAAAACGCAATATGAACACCAATTTGCAAAATATGTCTGAATTACACAATGAAAACGTCTTCTTAAAAATTTTGCCTTCTCCTATAGTCTTGCCACTGCTAGTGGTATTTATAGGTGAATACAGTTCTAGAGGTCGACCACTGGAAGGGTTGACCTCCTCTAAAAATGACAAATCCATTAAAGGCACTCTAACAACTTTGGCTTCTAGAAAATATGTGAGCCACTTAGCTATTAGCATAACCGCCTAATATGAAATGTCATGAGCTCTATAGTTGGAGGCCACGAGGGGGCACAAAACCCAGGTCGTCGATTCGCCCATCACAGGTCGCCAATATACCAACCTCCAACTCCCCTGTGCTACAAGTGTTGGATCGCGTGCCAAATGGAGTGTCGGATCGCGTACTGGATAGGGTGTTGGATGAAGTGTCGGATGAGGTACCGGATGGAGGCTCGGACTGCCAATTCTCCCTGTTACACACATATCATGTATTAGATCCTTATAAACATCAAACTAAACTGAATTTATCTCAAAAACATTGTAAAACATCGATTACACATACCTGATATAAATCCATGGTGAATTGATACAAAATCCTTTGAAAACTCCTTCAAAATGGTTAATAACATATATGATATCAATGCAAAAAGGTTTCAACCATCACAACAAAACAATCAAAATACGATCCCAACAATTCCCCATCAAAAGGGTGAATATCATCGTTTATTGAAACCATAGGCTCGAAATGTTGATTTAGTGGAAAAGGTGGATGGCCACCGAGATCCACTTGGATCAGACTAGCCCAAATTCTAATATCGAAATATGCTTTTGATTTAATATTGTAAGTCAAGATCGAGGAAGAAATTTTTTTAGTAAATATGATACCCATGCATAGTATTCTCCGCTCATTAGAGCCATTATAATCAATAATCTCCCTTGTGTTGATTTTAGAATCAATAAAAGCATAGTCAAAGCCATTCCATTGTTGGAGTTTTCCTAAAGTAGGTTTCTCTGGGGTAAATTTATGTGTCAATTTATTTTGGTTGAATGTGTAATTTAAATTTTTGTTATTTATTTTTATACGATTATATAGAGAAAAACACATTTACTAGTTTTATTAATGATAATAAAATATGTAACTTGTCCTCTACTTAGGTGTATTATTCGCTTCACTGTTATTTCCCTCAATATTTTATTTATTTTTTGGTTCCCTTAACATTATATTGTATGCATTAGAATCCCATATTACTAAGAAACCCTTATACTTAGGTGAATTACCCATTAAAACTAATCAAATCTAAGGTGAACATTAATCCACATTTTATGAATTAACATAGTGGTTACCTTATTTCCACTAATAATCCTCCCCTTAAATCTCAATTGTCATCATAAACTAGGCAGTGATTATTCATCCTTCTTCCTCCACTCCCTTTATCGGTGGTGGATCATCTCTTTTGTGGATATACGATGCTTCACACTAATTGTTGCACAAGACTTTGGTGACTCCACTAGGGAGTTTTTATCAACCCTACCCTTTTTCGATTGTGTGGCTTCCTATATCTTTTCTCTTAGTTTTATTTGGTATATGGAGAACATTTTCCCTAGGCTCCATATTATTAGGACCTTCCACCTATCTACTAGTAAATTATTCCCCAAGGAAGGCTCTAATGTGACTACCCTTAACCAAATGAACATGTTTAACATGGGTTAAAATTTCTACCCAAGTGCTCCATCCATGTTCTTCCCTATTCATCCCCCTGACTAAATATCTCCTTCAATATTTCCTCCTCAACCTATAAACTTAGCACCCACTCCTTATCACCCCATGAGCTAACTTTTTCCTTGAGGTTTTCTAATGCCCCCTTCTAACTTTACACACACAACTAGTATGAGGCATTTTTTTATGCAATTGAATCCCTTTCCTCTAGCCAAGTGGGCATGAAACTTCCTACATATCATGTCCAAGTGTACATAAAACATGATACTACATGTATGTAGTCTAATCAACTCATGGATTACATAAGAAAAATAACCCAAAGAATGAGAAACTTCCACATACCATGGACACTTTGGCATCAAAATATTGAGCATGATTTTATTGACCTTAGGAGGATCTTGCATTTCTTGAATGTATGTAGTGGGATCTCTATGGATGATGTGCCTACCATTGTGCCACAGGTTCCTAGTTTTCACAAAAGGGAGACTTAGTTGAAACTTGTGAATAACCCACTTCTCCCAATGGGAAAAGTGGTTTGTATTACACAAAATTGACACTCATTAAACCATCGATTATCAATCTCTTAAAAATAAGGATTCCCATAAATACTCTCAATGTGCACCTTATTATCCAAGACAAGTGTACATTTCCTCAACATATTACAAAGAGTTCAAGGTGTAGTGTTACTACCATAAGGTTGAAACCCATTGTGTCAATGAGTTTTGGGTTCTGCAAATAAAGGACATCACTAAGTCTACTCTGAAGGATCCACAATCCGTATCTATAATATAATTGTACCTACCTCAATGTGACAGTGCTCATTACCATGATAGACAAGTGCTCAAATTTCAACATGATGTTTCACCTCCTCTTGTTGTGGGTATTATTAGAGTGATTCCCCGAGGGGAAGCCTAGGTAGATGCCACTATGAACTCTCCATCCTCTTATCTTCCTTTCCTCATATAGTCCATATATTTGAAGCCACCAACCATGATTTCATAGACTTAGTCCCCCAGTGTAGGGTTATATTATCAATACTCGTTGGAAACTAAGCTCACCTCCAAGGCTAGCTCTCATTATATTCATTTTTCATCCTCTCTTTCTCTTTTGAATCCTCACTTTGTTGATCATATGTGGGATTCACATACTTATTTCCTTGCACATGTGTATGACTCTTACCTTATTAGTGTTTTTTGTGTTTCTTTAATTTTTTTGCATGGGGCATTTGCACTAGATATTTGTGCATTAGTTGTTCTTTCTTTTTTGGAGATTGGTTTGTCTCTCCCTTCCTTTAATACCAAATTTAAAGAAGGATTTTATCCCCCTCTCTTTATCTTTCTTAGATCAACGTATTTTCCCCTTATTTGTTTATTGATTGGTTCCCCCAATATCTTAAGTGAGATATGGTGTGCTTTCCTTGCTAGTTGTTACTAGAAAGGCTTTTGTTATGTGTTCTCTTGTTCTATTTTGTTTTGTGTTTAAGTTATTTTTTATGATCGATTTTATCTTACACTTTAGTCACCTAAACATTTTTGGAGTGAAAAAATATTTTCTTCCATGGTCATGGGATCAGTTGCATCTATCCCATGGATGCCCAGGGTGATTGATGTGATTGTTCATTGTTTCCTTTACTACTTTCATGTAGGTTATCTTTTTCACTCAAGTAGATTGTGTGATGGGGAAGTTTCTATTTATATTTTTATAGTTATTTATTATAGTACTATGTATCCTCTTCCCCTAAGGGAGTTGAATTTTCCTCTTTCCTCCCGCCACCTGCTCAGGGTAATCCATGTTTGGCTTCACCTCATATTATCTTGAGGTATTTTTGCCTTTTTCCTTTTATGTTTGAATTCAATTTTCAAGATCATATTCTCATCTAGAATCCATGTGTATATTCAAGGAAGTGGTCAATATTCCCTTCACCTTATGGGATGTACAAGTGCCCTCTAATGGTTTCCACATGTTTGAGAGAAAAATAAAGTACTTTTTCCCTTTCTACAATGTGATACATATAGGTAATTATAGATGTCATACATTTTATCTCTTACTTATGATTCATAGTTTGGTTTATATTCTTTTTTTTTGTTTGTTAATTTGTGCGGGACCTGTTGGCTACGCGATTAACTTGTGGCTTGAGAAATCGCGACTCAGGGGCATCTAAGCCATCAAAATCACCTGGGGATCGCACCCCGCCTGAGCCACACCAACCCTTAACATGGTTGGATTTTTTGTCCCCGTAGGTTTCGAACCGGTGACTTTAACATCACGGAGTAGCTTAACAACACACTCCATCACCGACTGTCCTACACCTTGGGGACAGTTTGGTTTATATTCTTGTTATGTCCCAACCTTATATATTTATTTACTTTAGCTACTATGTATGAATCTTGCATGGGAGCTTCACATTGTTGACCAATATATTATCATGTTCATTCATAAAGGAGGGGGTTTAAAATTGTGAATAATAGAATCCATATATTGTAAGTACTGGAGGAGGGGGGTGTGAGGTATGAAAGGGTTTATAGTTATTGAGGGGTATAAAAGGGGTATCTGGTAAAAATAGGGGATATCTACTAAAATGTGGGTTTTTTTTAATTAGAAAGATGTATTGGGAGAGGGGTTCAACAAAAGGATTTGGGAGGTATTTATCAATATCTAGTGAAATTAGAGGTATTCTTTAATATCCCACGAATGCACATGCTATGTCATAGGTTCAATGAGTGGAGACCCCATGGAATATTAGTAGTTATACTTGTTTCCTTCTTTCATAGTATAGTTGTGATTTTATTATTGGTATCTAGGCATATTGTGTATTACAACTTGCTGATTTCATAATTTAGTTATATTTTATTATTGATGACTAACATATCATGCTCTTTAAACTATATGATCTCCTAGATTTAGAACCATCACCTTTCTAGTAGCTAACATTATCACATGTATATCATGTCATGTTTTATGTAGTTAGATGTTTATTTGTCTTGCCAATAATCTCTCTTCATGCTTATACTATCTATTTCTTGTGATATATTAACTCTTCTTAACTTAGAGTCTTGTTTCATTCTTTCATTATCTAGATCTTGTGTTGATTAAGGTTGGTTGTCATTGATGTCAACCCTTGAAGAAAGCCCCGTAGCACAAAGGTTGGGTAATGGACCCAATAATTTTGTATGTAAAGATGACTCATTATTGTCTTGTCATGGTTGATAATAAGAAGAAATGGATGAACTCCAAAGTGGTCCCCTTATGGTGAAATCCCTCACGAGAAGACACTTTGCAGATTGAGTTATCCTAAAAGTATGGTTAGAGAACCCATGCTTATTTTTGGAATAATGAGATGAATTCTAGTGAATATTTCAGTGAAACTATCCTATATGGATAATTCTTGTCATGCCATTTTTGGTGGTATGTGGAACGTCACATAACTCCTCATGGTTAGAGAGTTATGGCCATGAGAAGTTGGAGAACCCAGGTTTGGGTAATGGACCCAAGTTTGTTTGATGGATAACAATATGAGTCTTGTTATATTTTTAGGTAATGCTATTCTATATGGATAGTATATTTCATTCCATTTTTGGTGGTATGTGGAACGTCACATAACTCCTCACGGTTTGAGAGTTATGACCTTACGAAGTTGGAGGACCTTCACATGTCATCTAGAAGCCCCAAAAGGTCAAAGTAGTCAAAGTGGTTTAAGAGATTTTAAAAGGTAAATAATAAAGTGAAGTGATGAGTGTACTATAATTCAAAGTGAATACAAAATAAATTAATTCAATAATAAATTTAATGGAGAAATTAGAAGTGGGTTAACCCTAAAATAAGGAAAGTGGGCAAAGTGACCTAGAAGATGTTTTTAAGGAAGTTACTTGGAGAGTATAAATAAGAGGCAAGGCTCTCTCATTTAAGACACACTTGAGAATATTGAATACATATAGGTTTCTGAGGTAACCAAAGGATATATAAGCCAAATTTCTGAGGAAAGTGAAGAAAAGAAGGCCAAAATTCAAGGAAGGATAAATTCTTTTGATGATGCTTTCTAAGGTATGTGATCATATACACCAGGTCTATTACAGAGTTACAAATCATATTTGGATGATGAAATTGATGAGGGATTTTTTTTTAGGTACAATTTGGGTGCATAGTTGAGACAAGTAGTTCATGAGTTTGCACATACATGAGGTGTATAGTTGATGATTTTGGTACATATTGATGAGTCATAGTTGATGAGTACTTGACACATGATTGGTACATACTTGGTACATGGTTGGTTGCACTTGTTTATGGTACAGTTTGATTACAGATTGTTTGGTATAGGTTGGTGCATGGTTGATGCACTTGTTTACAGTACAGGTTGATTATAGGTTGAGGTACAGGTTGATGCATGGCTTAAGTTTATTGGTACATGTTTACAGTGGTATATATCACAGTGATAGTGCGATAGTGGTTTCATCATTCTAATTCTACTTCAGGGCAGTCGGATGGGGCAAGGACAGGTGGTTGTAGCCACCTTCTGGTTGTAGTCGGAGAGCATAGGGGGTTGTAGCCTCCTTCTAGTTGTAGCCAGAGAATTGGGGAGTTGGAGCTTCCCTCGGGTTGTAGCCTGAGAAACTAGGGGTTGGAGCCTCCTTCCAATTGCAGCTGGAAAACAAAGGAATTTGGTGCTTCTAATGAATGTAATTCTTCAAGACATAGAAGATAAAGCATTATGCGGTTTTCTCCCGATTTGGGTTTCCATGTAAAACATTGGTGTATTGTGTATGTGTGTGATTGTTCATTTCTTATTGCTCATTATTGGATAATAATTCTACATTGATATAACACTTGGATAATTTGGAGAAAAATGATTATAATTATGCTATTATTGATTCACCCCCCCTCTCGGTAATCCAACAATTGGTATTAGAGAAGGTTCCTTCATAAATTAGTTTAACCACTCAAAGGTAGATCATGGAGAGTACCAACTCATATAAAAATGGAATACCACACTTTGATGGACAGAAGTATGCTTTTTGGAGCATAAGGATGAAGACATATATACAAGCACAGGGGTTTGAAATTTGGAAATCAATTGTAGATGGATACACAGTACCAGCAGTTCCACCAACAAATGAAAAAGTAGTGAAACTTGGTCCGAATAATTCCAAAGCTACAAATGCACTTTTGAATGGTCTCAGTGAAACAATATTCACCAAAGTTGCACATTGTAAATCTGCCAAAGAGATTTGGGACAAGCTTTGAAATATTTATGAAGGAGATACAAAAGTCAAAGCAACAAAAATTCGAACTTACAGAGATCAGTTCGAACAACTAAAAATGAAGGAAGATGAGAATATTGCGGCCTACTTCTTAAGAGTTGAAGAAACAGTGAATGCAATCATAGGATTGGTAGAATAAATCGAAGAATATGTGATTGTTCAAAAGGTACTAAGATCTCTTCCTATGAGATTCAACCCTAAGATATCAGCACTAGAAGAAATATCGGATATGAACTCAATAAGCATGGATGAACTACATGGAATATTCACAGCATATGAAATGAGAATTGAACAGGAAATCCAGATGTAAAAGAAGCAGACTTCAAAGCATCCAAAAGATCAAAGAAAAAGAAAAAGGAACAAGAATAATATAGCAGCAGCAACGACGTCTCGAAAGATGATGAAGAAGTGGCCAACTTCATCAAAATACTAAACAAGGGAACCAATGGTAGGTATAGAGGTAAGCTTCCTTCAATTTTTTTTAATTGTGATGGTATTTGTCATTTTGATAACAAATGTCTGCACAAGAAAAAGAGAAATGATGAAGGTTACTCAAAAGGCAAACACACATATAAAGGAAAAATAACTACAAAGAAAGATTTCAAGAAAATATTATGCATCAAAGAAGACATCTCATCATCAGATGAAGATGAAATCAGTGACAGTGAGACAGGAAGAGTTCTATTCATGGCAGTAAAAGATTCTGACAAAGAAGACTCTGAAGAAGAATATGAAGAAGCCAAAGAAGGATATGAAGAAGTTGAAGACGAAATTGAAGAGGTAGAAGCTGACTATCGAGAAGAATTAATGTGTGCCATAGAAGTTATTAGAAGAGAAAAGAAGAAAAACAAGAAACTACAAGAAGAACTAGACAAGAAAAAGGACACTCAAGAACTAGAACAAATGATCACAAGATTGAATGTTCAAATAGAAGAAGATAAAAGAATTGAAGAAGCATTCAAAGAACAACTAGAAAAAAAGGACAAGATCATTGGAAACTTGGAAGCAGAGATTTTCACACTAAGAAAGGATATTCAAAAGAAAAATATGCAGAATAGCTCAAAAGTTTTGGATGACATTATCAACAGTCAAAAATCTCATCTTGACAAATTTGGACTTGGATACAATTAGACAGAAAAGGGATCAAGCTCCAAAACAACAGAGAAAGAAACAAATCCAAAAATCTATGCAGAAACAATCAAATGGGATAGGAAGATGTACAAGGAAGATTATAGGGACACTCCTCCACCGAGAATATTCATATTTCAGAATCAACAAAAGACAGATAGGCCTCAAGAAGAAGAAGGATTCATAAGAGAACCTTCTTTCGGAAGATCTTCAACTCTCAGGTATCAAACTATATTTTTTGGTTTATGTTATGCATGTAATAATTTTGGACATAAAGTTGTGAATTGAAGATCTAACAACATGAAAAATAACAACTTTAAGAGTCATACACAAAGGGGTTACTCAAGAAGACCTAGTGAAACACAAAGAAGAAGTTACAACAGGTTTGAATATTTTAGCATTGAAGTGGAATGTTACAAATGTAACAATTTTGGACACGTGGCCAAAAATTGTAGAATGACAGTCCCTCCTAAAGAACCTCAACATAATAACAACAGTCACAAACAAGAACCTCAGAAAATGACATGGATAAGAAAGAAATATTAGTGTAGCAATGAAGAATGCACAGTCTCTCTACAAGCTAAGAAGAAGAAACACAGTTGGTATGTTGACAGTGGGTGTTCAAAACACATGACAGGTGATAGAGACAAATTTCTTACATTGAGAAAGGAAAGAAATAGATCAATCTACTTCGGAAATGATAATTCAGCCAAAATCATTGGAGAAGGCACAGTTCGAATTGGGAACAAGAACAAAAAGGCACAAAACATTCTACTAGTAGAAGATATGAAACATAATATTCTACGTGTGAGTAAAATGTGTGACCAAGGTCATAAAGTTACTTTCGATTCACAAAAGTGTGAGATAAGAAGAGCAGGTTCATGGAAATTGGTCGCTATAGCTGCAAGAACTTCAAACAACATATATGTGTTAAGTGAAATTGGAAATGAAAAGTGTTGTCTAGGAAAGGAAGATGAAAGTTGGCTATGGAACAGAAGAATGGGTCACATGCATTTTGATAACCTTGTCAAAGTTAGCAAAAGATAAGTAGTCAAAGAAATGCCCCAGATCACGAAACCAACCAATACTTTATGCAAGCATTGTCAAAAAGGAAAGAAAACAAAGACCAGGTTCAAATCAAAGGAATATTCAACAATAAGACCATTGGAAATTGTGCATACTGATCTAGTTGGACCAACTACAAAAAAGGGCTTAAAAGGTGAGAGATACTTTATGTTATTAGTTGATGATTATATAAGAATGACTACAATTTTCTTTCTCAACAAGTTAGAAGCTTTTGAAAACTTCAATATCTACAAGGAAATGGTTGAAAATGAGATGGATTCAAGAATCAAATGCTTGAGATCTGATAATGGAGGAGAGTTCACTTCAAATTAATTTATGGACTACTGCAACAGTCATGGAATAAAAAGGAAATTCTTTGTTGCTAGGACACCTCAACAGAATGGAGTTGTTGAAATAAAGAACATGACAATACAGGAAATGGCTCGAACAATGCTAATGGATTCCAAATTGACAGATATATTTTGGACACAGGCAGTGCATACAACAGGTCACATTCAAAACAGAGTAATGCTAAAAAACAACATTGATAAAACTCCCTACGAGCTATGGAAAGGAAGACCAACAAATGTGAATCACTTCAGAGTTTTTGGAAGCAAATGCTACATAAAAAGAGAAGATGGAAGAATGGGAAAGTTTGACTTTCGTGTGGACAAAGGAGTACTTGTTGGTTACACAAGTACAAGGAAATCATACAAGTGTTACAATCTAAGATTGAACAAAGTTGTAGAAAGCATCAATGTAACAATTGATGAAATAGGCAGACTAGGATCAAAGGAAGAAGAAAACAAATCAATGGAACAACTTTTCGAAGAAGAAGAAGAAGAAGATGAAGTAGATGAGGAAGATGAAGAGAATCCGACAAAAACAGAAGAGAAAGTTCACCAAGTATCTCCAAAGACACCTAGCAAATGAGCACAGAAGAATCATCCTTTAGATTAGATTATTGGAAACAAATATGCAGGAGTTGAGACTAGAAGAAAAATTCGTTCACCAGAACAAACACACCTAGCACTCTTAACTACAATTGAACCAAACTGTTTTGAAGAAGCCAACAAGGATGAATTTTGGAATAAGGCCATGAATGAAGAATTGGATCAAATAGAGAAAAATGACAATTGGGAACTGGTTCCAAGACCAAAGAATAAGAATGTGATCGACACAAAATGGGTTTTCGGGAATAAATTAAATTAAGATGGACAAGTTACAAGGAACAAAGCTAGATTGGTATGTAAAGGATATGCACAGATTGAAGGAACTGACTTTGAAGAGACATTTTCTCCAGTTGCCAAAATGGAAGCAATCCGGTTTCTTTTAGCCTGTGCATGCTCCAAAAATGTTAAAGTATCAGATGGACGTAAAATCAGTTTTTCTGAATGGGGAACTTGAAGAATAAGTATACATTGAACAACCAGAAGATTTCAGTTGTCAGAGAATGCAGATTATGTGTGTAAATTAAAGAAGGCCTTGTATGGTCTAAAACATGCTCCTAGAGCATGGTACTCTAGACTGGATAAGTATCTGTAGCAGGTAGGGTTCAAAAAAGGAAGTGCAGACAACAACCTCTACATCAAGGTAAGTGAAGGTAATATTTTATTAATTGAAGTTTATGTTGATGATATTATTTTTGGTAGTGATGATGACAGGTTAAACTAGAAATTTGCAAAAGATATGCAAAATGAATTTGAAATGTCATTACTTGGAGAACTATCCTTCTTTTTGCGACTTCAGATACATCAAAGAAACCAAGGAATATTTATTTCTCAAACCAAATATATCAGAGAAGTGATAAAGAGGTTCGGAATGGAATATTGCAAACCAGTTATCACTCCCATGCAAACCAATTGCAAGTTGAGAAAAGATGATGATTCAAATTCTACAGATCAGAGGCAATACAGGTCAATGATTGGAATCCTACTATATGTGAAAACATCTAGACCAGATGTAATGGATGCAGTTGGAAAGGTGGCATGATTTCAAGCAACACCAAAGGAGTCACATGTGTTAACAGTGAAGAGGATTTTCAGATATCTCAAAGGAACATAAGAGTTTGGCTTGTGGTATCCAAAAGGAAAGGATCTATCACTTATTTCCTACACAGATGCATATTGGGCAGGTTGTATTGATGACCGACGAAGAACCAGTGAAGTAGCATTCTACTTGGGTGAGTGTTTAGTATCATGGCTAAGCAAGAAACAATCATCAGTATCTTTATCTACAGTCGAGATAGAGTATATTGCAACAACATCATGTTGTACACAGGTTCTTTGGATGAAACAAACTCTGACAAATATACAGGTTGAGTATGATGATCCCATTCCAATATATTGTGATAATACAAGTGCCATCAGTATCTCGAAGAACCCGGTAATGCACTCCAAGGTGAAGCACATTCCAATAAAGTATCACTTTCTACGAGATCAGGTTGCAGAAAAGAACATTAGAGTTGAGTATGTGGGCACAAAAGAACAAGTGGAAGACATCTTCACAAAACCACATCCATGGGAATCCTTTGAATATCTTCGCCAAAGACTTGGATTTATTTCTACTCCAAAATGAATGTTTTTTGAATGTTTATCTTATATGTCTTAGATTTACATGAGGAAGCACCATAAGAGGACAGTTCAGTCAGGGGGAGCAACCTCGGATGGAAAGATACCTTTGCCATTGATGACAAAGGGGGAGATATTTATCAGATGCAGAGGACAGAGGCATGGTTCCAAGGGGAGCATGAGTGATATGATTCAGTATTGCATCAGAGTGTTTCCATCAATGCCAAAGGGGGAGATTGTTGATTAAGGTTGGTTGTCATTGATGTCAACCCTTGAAGAAATCCCCGTAACACAAAGGTTGGGTAATGGACCCAAGATTGTTTGTTGTAAATATGACTCATTATTGTCTTTTCATGGTTGATAATAAGTAGAAATGGATGAACTCCAAAGTGGTCCCCTTATGGTGAAATCCCTCACAGGAAGATGCCTTGAGGATTGAGTTATATTAGAAGTATGGTTAGAGAACCCATGCTTAATTGTGGAATTATGAAATGAACGCTAGTGAATTTTTCCATGAAACTATCCTAGATGGATAGTGCTTGTCATTCCATTTTCGGTGGTATGTGGAACGTCACATAACTCCTTACGGTTAGAGAGTTATGGCCATGAGAAGTTGGAGAACACAGGTTTGGGTAATGGACCCAAGTTTGTTTGATGGATAATGGTATGAGTTTTGATATATTTTCAGGTAATACTATTCTATATGGATAGTATATGTCTTTCCATTTCTGGTGGTATGTGGAACATCACATAACTCCTCATGGTTTGAGAGTTATGGCCTTACGAAGTTGGAGGACCCTCATATGTCATCTAGAAGCCCCAAAAGGTCAAAGTAGTCAA
>ML784146.1:87953-135088 GCA_009831015.1 Picea engelmannii | reverse complement strand
TCATCTAGAAGCCCCAAAAGGTCAAAGTAGTCAAAGTGGTTTAAGAGATTTTAAAAGGTAAATAATAAAGTGAAGTGATGAGTGTAATATAATTCAAAGTGAATACAAAATAAATTAATTCAATAATAAATTTAATGGAGAAAATATAATTGGGTTAACCCTAAAATAAGGAAAGTGGGCAAAGTGACCTAGAAGATGTTTTTAAGGAAGCTACTTGGAGAGTATAAATAAAAGGCAAGGATCTCTCATTTAAGACACACTTGAGAATATTGAGGAAAGTGAAGAAAAGAAGACTGTAATTCAAGGAAGGATAAATTATTTTGATGATGCTTTCTAAGGTATGTGATTATATACACCAATTCTATTACAGAGTTACAAATCATATTTGGATGATGAAATTGATGAGGGCTTTTGGTTGAGGTACGATTTGGGTACATGGTTGAGACAAGTAGTTGATGAGTTGGCACATACATGAGGTGTACAGTTGATGATGTTGGTACATATTTATGAGTCATAGTTGATGAGTACTTGACACATGATTCGTACATACTTGGTGCATGGTTGGTTCCACTTGTCTATGGTACAGGTTGATTACAGATTGGTTGGTACAGGTTGGTGCATGGTTGATGCACTTGTTTATCATATAGGTTGATTACAGGTTGAGGTACATGTTGATGCATGGTTCAGGTTTATTGGTACATGTTTACAGTGGTATATCTCACAATGATAATGTGACAGTGATTCAATCATTCTACTTCTACTTCAAGGCAGTTGGACGGGGAAAGGACAGGTGGTTGTAGCCACCTTCCTATTGTAGCTGGAGAACATAGGGGGTTGTATCCTCCTTCTGGTTGTAGCCAGAGAATTGGAGAGTTGGAGCTTCCCTCAGGTTGTATCCTAAGAAACTAGGGGTTTGGAGCCCCCTTCCAGTTGTAGCTAGAAAACAAAGGAAGTTGGTGCTTCCAATGAATGTAATTCTTCAAGACATATAAGATAAATCATTCTGTGGTTTTCTCCTAATTTGGGTTTCCACATGTTATAACCCTAATTTGCACCATACATGCTTACCTAGCATCAGGCCATCTCAGATCCCTTCTTTGCCAAAGCACTGCTGAACAACTCTTTAAAAAACATCTTTTATAAGGTCCCACTCACCCTACTCCATTACTGAACACGTGTACACACTAGCTGACCTAAAACATCCCGCGTGGACTGACAAAAGCACGAAAAAAGGAAATTTTCTGATGGAACACACAGCTATGGGTGAGTTAACTGAAAATCCCATCCATGCATGGCCAAGGGTTCATCCAAATACCTAGCTTCTTCTAGCCTATAAAAGAAGGGCTATGGGTCCCATTTGGAAGAGGAGAAAAAGAGTAAAGAAACTCTACCCAATTGCATATTCCCATTGTTCCAACCCTTTAGCCATCCTTGTGAAAGAAGAGATATAAAGAAAAGAAGTTGGAGTACATTTGAAGAGGAGCCCAGGATTAGGATTCATGGAGTAATGGTCGGTCTCGACATTGTAAGTTGATTCATTAAAGTTAATAATAAAGAAATGTGTTTCCCATCCCACTATATGAGTTCTTCATAGTTCAGTACATATATGTTTGAATCTCTAACCCATTAGTCTATAGGTAAAATGCATGTGTAGTTTGTTGCTTGTTTTGTATGCAGGTTATCCTTGGGAGGAGAGTTGCCAACAAGCGATCAAGCGTGAATAAGGATCGGCATCAACCATCCGGAACAAGGTATGCTGGTCTAAGCCATGTATTTGCTGAAAAGGAATGTGGTTTAAGTTTGGGGACGAAGGTAGAAAGTAGATTTCTTTTGGTCAGATATGCATGCATAAGATAACCCTATTTGCTAGTCCATAAGGGGATTTCCCTCACAATAGAATTGGCGACCATACTGGGGAAGTCTCTAGGGTTCCTGGAATTTTATTTTTTGGGTAGTATTAAAAGACTGGTTTTCTTGCCTGTGTTTTTTTTTAGCTTTTGTAAAGTCTAAGCTGGAAGAGAGTCTGGTTTCCCATACCAACTGTCTTTGTTATTTGCTTGACTGTGTTTTTTCAAGACCCACAGAGGTACATGTGGCCTACATAAGGTCTGCACGCATGTACCCACGCCCTACTCTCTTACATCCCGTATGTGAATGCTAGCTGAAGAAGTAGAAGTAGCGTGTAGAGTCTAGAAAATTTTTGAGGCAGTCATCCTCTTCCCTGTCAGAATCAGACATTCTCAGGGGTTTTTTGGAATTCTTTCTAAGTCTTGGTTGTTTGCAGTCTTGTCTTAGATTGGTTTGTTTTACGAATTTTTTCCTTACATTGTTTTCTTTTTCTGTTGAAGAGAGTGTCCAAGCCTTCAAGAGATTCTGGTTCTCAATATCAGTGGTCTTTTCCTAGTTTGGATTGTTTGTTGTTATTTTTATTTTTTTTCAGAGTTTTAGAGATACACACGGCCTGTAGAAGGTCAGCCTGCATGTATACACCCTCTGGCTCTATATAGCTCACGTTCGCACGCTTGTTGTTGGATTATCAATAGCGTGCTTGTGCAAGATAGTTTTTGTTGAGGGTAAGGCAGTCATCCTTTCCCTTGATGAGATTTATACCTCTCAGGTTTTTGAATCTCTGTCTTAGCAGTCAGTAGGTTAGGATTAATCTTAGCCTTAGCTTGTTTTTTCTCATTTAAAAGTTGTCATAAAAAAAGAATTTTTTAGGGTTTTTAGACAAGTGTGAGAGTCATTTTTTAAGTTGCTAGTGTGTGATTTCTTGAAGTGATTCTTGGCGATCTGGGATTTAGGCCAGAATTGTTTTTCTTGGTTTTTTACTTGTTGGTATTTTTCCTTTTTGCTTTATTAGCATTTAAATAAATAAATAAAAATCTCTTTCATTTTCTTCTTTGGTTGAAGAGTGTGATTCTGCATTATTAGCCAAGGAAAAGTCTTTTATTTCATAAGTTTTTGCAGTTTACTTAGATCATAAGTAGCTCGTAGTCGAGTGAAATTCCTTTTGAGTTTGTTGTCTAAAATCTTAGAAAATTAAAAAAAAAAATTGAAAAGTTGTTGAAATTTTGCATTAAGTGAAAGTTTTTGTTTCCATCTTTTTACTCATTTTTACTTTCGTCTTTTACACATCATCAGTTTCACTTTCATACCCCTTGACATAATACAAAGCCATAAAATTAACGCTAAATCTAAAATTTATTAGACTTTTATGTTTGTAGGGTTAACCAACTAGTTCAGGATTAGGGCCTTGGATTAGATTGGAGAGGAAACTATTCAAGGCCATTACAATCAAAAATTGGAGTCTGAGTTAGGGAGTCTCTAAGTCCAGTATCATGAAAGTTGTCTGGGACCCCCCTCTAACACAGGGGATAAACATGAGGTCGTGTGCAGAAAGGTAGCATTTTCCAGAGGGCTTCATGGGTCTCGAATCTGTCCGAGGTCCTCAGTTGTCTTCTGGACCACTTTCTTTCGATACCCTTGACAGGTTTCAGGCTCGATACCCTACTCATTGTGTTCTACCCGACTTTTGACTGTACCCACCTGGTGACTATTCGTGCGCTGGCAACCTAGTTTCCTATATTTTTTAGGGACATACAAAGGTGACTGCGGGGGTATACCGCAGTAACTAGGACAGACATCAGACCACGCTTTGCAAAGTATACCCAGAGGGTGCTTCCATTTTGGAGTTTCACTTGCACCGGTAAGTTGCTCTAGTGTTGGTTGTTGTAACTGTTCTTCCAATTAAATTAGTGTTTGCATGTCTTATCTTATAGGGATTTCTTTAGTGTGTGTTACTTTTGAATGTTTAGACTACCCTAGAGTGTCTTTGATCTTCTCACACAGTGGAGGATCATGAGCTTCGCCGGTCATGAAGGCTTCTTGGCCTGCCACTGGTTACACTGGAGCCAACCCCCACCACCATTAAGGTGAAAGCTAGACCAACAAGGGTCTTTTGAAACGACCAAGTCACAAGCAATTGTTCCCAACCAACATCCGAAGGAATCGACCGTTTTGGACCTTGGAGTGAATGCTCTCGGCCCAGTTGAAACCCCAACCACTAATTTCTTGGCACCTTTCATCGTACCAATTCAATTTTTCAAGCATTGGACAGTGTTGCACATAGCAATGGAAACAAATGTTGTTACTCCTTCTTCCCACTACGGTTGTCACCACAGGAGAGTTTTCACCTCCTAACCCACCGTCACCGGTCCAAGCCACCATAGTCTCGACCACCTCTACATCGCATAGTGGTCCAATCATGTCTTTGGCGGTGGCCACAACCCCTTTCACACCAAGTGCAACAAGCCCTCCGTTCTCATACGGGATGCTTATTTCGAGTACAATTCATGTACTTTCCTACTCCACTTTACAGACTTCAGGTCTGGGGGCAAGGAGCTCTAGTGATCCTCTGCAAGGTCACATGGGGGGAACTCCTGCTCCTTTTAATTCTTTCCCTTATAGAGGAGGTCATATACCTCCTTCGTCCCCTTCACTCGGTGGCTCGCATCAGCAAGTCGTCGGGCAACCTACACACCATAGTTTATTTGGAGTGAGGAGTCAAGGACCACCCTCGCATACTATGCTGGTAGGTTCAACACCATTTTCTTTTATCAAAACGTTTGGTAACAATTCCTTCTCATCAGTCGCCTTCTCGACTGGGGACATTCCCAGTTTTGGACAACCTATTCCTATGCAAGGTACTATTCCTACACAAGGGGAAAACCTAGGAACTTCTTCCACATCAGGGCCTTGGAATTCTTGGTAGGGATCTCTTCCCTCGTCTGGAATGCCAATTTGGGGTAATATTTCCGCAATCAATGGAACCCCAGACAAATTACTATGCATATCCCCATGAGACCAACATGGAGCAACCCTTCCCAAATTCCTTCCAATGTAATGCATGCCCAACCATCTATGTCCTATTTTGGAAATCCATCGATGATGTCTCCACATACGCAAAATCCATACGTTGGCCAGGGCCATGGTTTCTACCAGAATCCAGGCCAGCAGCTGAACTTTTCCTGGCAACCTGGTGCCAGTCAAACTCTAGGCCCCTTTTTCCCAGGTTATCACCAACAACCCAAACTACCCTTCCTGGCAACTTTGCACTTGCCAAATTTGACAAGGTTATTGAATGACCCTATCTGTCATGATCCGCGTTGGCCTCCTATGCCGACAAAGTTTCCTTCAGACATCCCAAAGTTCAAATCCAAGCCTAACGAAGATCCAGGAGATCATGTGACTACCTTCCATCTTTGGTGCTCATCTAACTCGTTGAAATATGACTCCGTATAGTTGCGATTGTTTCAACGTACTCTCATTGGGAGTGCTGCGAAATGGTACATTGAGCTCGATCTCTCAAGATATTCTTCCTTCGGCGAACTGGTGATGGATTTCCTAAACCATTTCTAGTTACCTGTGAGATACGACGCTAGCACAGAGCTACTCGTCAATTTCGAACAGACAACAGCGGACCATATCTCTGATCACATCTGATAATGGAGATGTCGAAAGAGTTTAATTAAGGTGCCAGTCCCACCATCATTCCTTCTTGAGTGGTTCCTTAAGTCTTTGGTCCCGCAGTTATCCAAAGACATCCCAACATCAGGATTATTCTCTGAAGAAGACGCCATCATGAGAGCTCAACAATTTGAGCTCATCTATTCTCAGTTTGGTTTATTATACAACATCTTTCCAGATGTGCCACGCTCAATACTTGATAAAACTAGGCAGAGAGCTAGAACACATGTCGATGGTATTGTTGGTTCAGCACAAACAAATCCCGCTAAGTAATTGACGAAGAAGTTGCAACAGTTATCTATACAACACACAGAGGCCAACCAAACTACTACTTTGGCTTCTCCAACTACCAAAACGTCGGAGGTACACACAGTGCAATCGACTAACCCAAAGGCCACCCAACATATTGAAGGAAAGAAAAAACAACGAAAGAAGGGTAAGTGAGATAAAAAACCTACCGATAATGCTAGCGGGGACAACACTGAAAAACGGAAGGCGAGGTATCCATGCAACTTGTGCACAGAAGACCACCCGACCCATCTATGTCCTCGGCTTGCAGAAGCCCAAACATTTGTGATGCAGCAATAGCCGACTGTGTTGACCAATTCATTTCAACATGGGCAAAATCTAACCAAAGCCTCTACAAGCATGGAAGGGGGCAGCCAAGACCCCTCTCCACCTACGAACAACCCCGCATCCGTGAACGTATATATGGTGAGGGGTGATGCTTTTATATCGACTAGAGCGCATGACTATAGTAAACCAAGAACTTCTGAGAAGGGGAAAGAAGCTGAACTCCCATCTCTTCCTCTAGAGATTGAGAAGACGTTGGGTGAAACATCGACACGCATTCCCAAAGGCGCATTCAAAAACTCTTCTCATAACCCAAACGCAAGGGCCACCCAGAAATACTCTGTGGTGGAAGATTTATAACAAACCCCTTGTGCGATGTCTGCTTTGGAGGTCCTCCAAAGCTGCCCTTCCCAGAGAAAAGCCTTGTTAACTGCTTTAGGATCTACCGAGACTTGTAATCCAAGTACAATCATGTTGGATACAACCGACTTAAAACCTCGTCTACCTTACCACGTAGCGTTTCATATAGTAGTGGCTTATCCCACGAAAAATTTTACTTGGAATATCTTCTGCACGTTGGTTGATGAGGGTGCCTCGACATGCGTTATGTCATTGGCATGTTGAAAGGCCATTGGCCAGCTTGTTTTGTCTCCGTCACCTACTCTCCTCATTGCTTTCAACGGTCGTTCGTTCTGACCACATGGTATCGTTTCTTCTTTCCCCGTGCAGTTAGGAGGGAAGATCGTGTGTGTTGAGGTAGAGGTAGTCGATGCTCCCCTTGACTATAAAATCTTGTTAGGAAGGAGTTGGACTTATTCCATGCAATTTGTGGTTGCTATAGTTTTTTGGGTCTTGTTGTTTCCACACGAAGGCCGGATAGTGACCATCGATCAATTGTCCTTCTCCATACCTGACCCTGCATTGGGGGCATCCACGGTCCCGATGATTGATAATCCTCAACCAGGTGTCGTCAACATAAGGGTTGGTTTGTGCCCATATTTGATGGTTTCCTTCAATTACCCACCCCCTCAAGGCGATATGAAGTTTATATCCAATCACCATAAGGTTGAGATTTTTCAAGTTTCGTCATTCTACACAACTTACTTCAACGATCCGTGGATACTTCCTCCCCCATCGGCCACGATGGATGGGACAGGGTACCCGGGCATGTCCATGCCCCTGTCCACAGCTGAAGTAGCGTACTCTTTAGTCCAGCAAACTTCATTCCACACTGATCTAGCTCCTGCACAATAATTCGATCCACTTCTAGAGCCTATTTGGGCTCAAGGTTCTCTCGCTCACACCGATTCATTATACTTAGTCTTGCCCTATGATAAAGCAATAACGGAATCAATGACTAGTCCAAATAAACCCTAGGAATATCTTCATCATAGATCATACTTCCTCCCAGAGTTAAGCCGAATTGAAGCGGGAGAATTCACCATGACTATGACGGGAGATCGGTCTTGTCCTATTAATCCCTTATCTACACATGAGGTTTATGTTGAGGGTAATATGGAAACTATCATTGAAACCTTACTGATCAATATCTACCGAAACCCTGGCGTCGTGGAGAATGTCTTCGTCGGAGCGGACTGCTCCCCCGAAGAGATTCAAATCTACACTGATCTTTTCAAAGAATTCTGCAACGTTTTTACCTGGTCTTATGAGGAAATGCCAGGTATCGATCCAAAAATAGTTGAACATGAAATCACAATGTATCCTAATGCCAAGCCTGTTCGAAAAAATCTTAGTCCAATTAATCCTAAGAAAGAAGCAGCCATTAAGGTTGAGGTTGAGAAATTGCTAAAATATGGGTTTATCTATCCTATCCATTTGACCCAATGGGTGTCAAATCTTGTGTTGGTCAATAAAAAACAAGGCACGATTCATGTTTGTACCGACTTCTGTGATTTGAACAAGGCATGTCCCAAAGATAATTTTCCCACACCTTTCATCGACTAGATCATTGATGAATGTGTGGGTTGCGAAGCCTTTTCTTTCATGGACGGTTTTTCGGGATTTAATCAAATACAAATCAAACCGGAAGACCAACGCAAAACAACATTCATCTATCCATGGGGTACATTCGCTTATCGTAAGATTCCTTTTGGTCTCAAAAACGTTGGAGCCACCTTTCAGCGGGCCATGTCTTTTTCTTTCCATGACCTCAAGCATATAGTCGAGGCTTATTTAGATGATTTAGCATCTCGATCTCGCAAGAGAACAGATCATCCCACACACCTATGACTTATCTTCGAACATTGTCGCTACTTTAGGATTCACATGAATCCAAAGAAGTGCAGCTTTTGCATAACGTCAAGACGATTGTTAGGTTTCATAGTGTCAACAACAGGGATCATGGTTGATCCTCTCAAGGTTGAGGCAATAATTCAGTTGTCCCCCCCACGCACAATCCTTCAACTTCAGAGTCTCCAGGGTAAGGAAAATTTTCTACGATGCCTTATCACTAACTACGTCGAGATCACCAAGGGATTTATGTTCTTACTTAAAAAAGATGTTTCTTTTTGTTGGGATGATGCTGCTCAACGCTCTTTCACCGCATTGAAACATGCACTCACAACTGCCCCTCTTCTCCGACCACCTAACTATAACAAAGATTTATTATTATATCTGGTTGCAGTAGAGTCAACCATTGGCATGGTATTGGTTCAAGAAGATGATTTGTTCATTGAATATGTCATCTATTACTTGAGTCGAGGCCTCGTAGAACCGGAACTCAATTATTCCCATATCGAAAAACTTGTGTTGGCAGCAATCCATGTTGTTCAACGGTTCCATCATTATGTTTTGTTTCGCAAGACCACCGTCATTGCTGTCATAAATCCATTTTAGTACATGTTGACATGACGAGTAATAGGCGGAAAAATCAGTAGATGGATAGTCATCCTCCAGGAGTTTGACTTAGATTTCGTTTCAGCGAAGTCCAAAAAGTCACTGGTCTTCGCAGAACTTATTTCAGAACTTTTGGTTGAGTCAGGTGATCTTGTGCCTGAAGAGTCGCCTATCAGAGGAGATATGTTTTTTATCACCTCTTCAGATCCCTGGTATGGAGATATACTTATCTATCTCTAGACTTTGAAGTGCCCCACCACTGCTTCTCGAGATGAGCGTCGACACATACGCCATCAAGCTAAGAATTATCTCGTAATCGATGATACATTGTATCATAGAGGTGTAGACTGCATCCTACGCCAATGTCTCACTCATGAGGAAGCAGTTATCGTGCTTAACGATTTCCATACCGAAGCTTGTGGAGGTCATTTGTTTGGGTTGGCAATAGCCCAAAATATTCTACGCGCAGGTTACTTCTGGCCAACACTTATCAAAGATTGTGTCGAATCGGTCAAGAAGTACCACCCATGCCAAATCTTCTCTCAGAAGATGAGGGCACATCCTGCTCCCATGTTTCCTGTCATCGCAGTTGGTCCCTTCACTAAGTGGGCGATTGATTACACTACATGCAACCCTCCTTCAGCAAGGGGGCACCGCTATATCATCATAGCGGTAGACTACTTCACAAAGTGGGTCGAAGCTATGCCAACGTTTAAAGATTATGGAGAGACTACAACTCTCTTTTTATTCAATTAGATAATAGCAAGGCTCGACGTCCCGAGGGAGATTTTCATTGACCATGGCAGTCACTTTCAAAACTAGATGATGACCGAGTTAACATCAAAGCTTGGGCTACGGAAAGAAAATTCATCACCCTACTACCCCCAAGCAAATGGGCAGGTGGAAGCTGTAAACAAAACTCTTAAGACCATTCTACAACGAACTATCAACTCAGCCAAGTCAAATTGGCATTTGATGTTATACTCGACATTATGGGCTTACCGAACATCTATTAAGACTGCAACTTGTTTCTCACCTTTTCAACTCGTTTACGGGCTGGAGGCAGTCTTACCCATCGAATGTCAGATCCTGTCTCTAAAGTTGGCAGTACAATTATTGCCAGACACTTCTCCACTTGAAGAACAGTTAGTATACCTTGAGCAGCATCATGATGCGGCCCTGGCCAACGAGGCTCACAAACATAAGGTCAAGTGTCAGTATAATAGGTCCATTCATCCTCGGATTTTCTATGAAGGCGACCTTGTCCTAGTCTATGACCAAGATAAGGACCCCCTGGGGGTAGGAAAATTCAAACCCATGTGGTTCGGACCTTTCATCATAAAAGAGGTTTTAAAAAAGGGCACTTATCATCTGGTTGATTTTGAAGGGAATGCTTTGACGGAGCCTAGAAATGGGCTCTACCTCAAGAAGTATTACTCATAGGTAGGTCACTATGGGTAACTTTTTGTAACATATGTATAGTCTTTGTACTATTACTTTTTAGTTTCTTTTAGTGTTATGGACATGTCGTTGATATTATATTTCGTCACTGTGGCATATGTCAAGTGATTCTGAGGTGTTCATTGGGTATGCAGACGGTGCTAGTCGGCACACTCGAAGGCTTGCCTCTGCAGCTTGGGTAATCTTTACACATCAAGGCCAGTTATTATCCTCCAGAGGTATATGCTTAGGTGACACCACAAATAATGTCGTCGAGTATAGTGCAGTTATTGATTTTCTTCATGATGCTTTGTCATTGGGTATCTCTCATATCTGGGTCTATCTCGATGCTCAATTGGTTGCGTCTCATTTAAATAGAGTATACCGGGTTCATGATCCAACTTTACACTGACGATTCCTTAGGGTACGTCTCTTAGAATGAAACTTTGATTATATTACATATTTTCATGTTCCTAGGAGATTAAACCAAGTTATAGATACTCTAGCTAATCAAATTTTAGATTGGCATCTTGCACATATATGAAAGAACATTCACATAAACATGTAAATACATTTTTTGCACACATGATCCATAGGACACAAAAGACCAAAAAAAAACCATATATAATATCATAAAGTAACCAGAGTACATAGATGGACGCAAGCGCCTCAAAAAATATATACAAGTAGTGCTGGTGGCACATCAAAATGTCTAGCTAGAGTCAGGGACTGTGGGCCCTATTATACTGATCCACAACGTTGGCTAAACGCCAAAACAACTGGACCCACGTCCGTGGTGCCCCCACTACATGAGGTTGCATAGATGGTGGCAGGTCCTCAATCTCTGCCATCGGGACCATGCGAGTGAGCACAGTAAAGTTACGCTCAACCCATAGCAATACCCTCTTCGCCTCACCGGCTGGAAGATCTCCTGCTACTATTGGTCCCCTTGTGGCCGTAGGTGCGGCCCCTGGCCGAGGACGACGCATGTTCCTTGCATAGTCAGTGGGTCGCACTGGTCCCACATCTGCACACAATGAACACATATTTGTCAAATACTTTGGCATAACAAAAAAATGATATATATAACAAAACAACTTAAAAATTACATACACAACAAAAAAAATACAAAGGTGGAGACTTACCCATCTCCCCTCGCTCCTCACCAGGAGGTACTGGTATCTCAGGGTCTCTCGAAAAATCAATCCCAGCATAGGGGTAATCCTCTATAACCGGGATCTGTCGTGACAGCCACGCAAAGAAGTCATCATCGAAGGACTCATTGGTCCTTCCGCCACCCTGTCGCGGCAGTAATACTGCCCATCTACACACAACAGGAAGAGAGGCCTGATGTCCTCATACCACTACTCGAGGACTAAAACTCGGAACTCTCTCAAAAAAGAACGAACACATAATGGTCCCGAACCCGAAGTTCCTATGTGTCTGCAAACGACAATCTGTTAGCTGCCTTTTCATACATTCAAGCAATGTGGTACTCCAATCCAAAACTTGTGCATTTAAGCATTGGACTGCACAGTTCATCTGTGCACGGGACGCCTGATGTAGAGCCGCAGAACCAGTAATTCGCCTAATAAGCAATATTATAGCCTGTAGCAATACGTTAGTGATCTTTCTTCTGGGCACCTGCGTGCTCGAGCGGTCTGTATTAGCTGCACAGTATAGGCCTATAAATTCCGCTATGTTATGCGGCCCCATAGGAAAAGTCTGAAAATTGATTGGTTCCCCTCTCTTGGAGAGGCCAGTCAAAAAGTAAATGTCCTCAACCGTGGGCACCAGTGACTGCCCCTCTAACATGAATGCCTCTGCATCCGGATGCTAGTAGTCAACCAAGGAATTCAGTAGCCTAGGTTGTGCTCGCATGAAAGGACATAGGAAAAACTTGAGTAACCCACATTGCATCAAAGTAGCCACAGCATTGGGGTCTTCCCCGACCAACTCATTCACCTCTTCATGCTCTCTTTCTCTCCAATGGACATACATCCTGCAAAATACCAAGGTTCGGGAGGGTTAACCCTTGCTTTTTATGCCTTTTTCAATCCATAAGGGGGTCCACGTGTGTTGTAATGGTGACAGTCATGTGTACACACATGCAGAGTTTACTTTGCCCGAATGTACATGTGGCATGTCCAGAGACAACCCACCTAGACCTAGGGCCAACCTTTTAAAGGTCGAATCCCCCCTAAAACATGAAACCCAATGCACAAATAAAGACATAAAATGCAGGATAAGGGAGTTTGTACTTACTTGGTCTAGACCGAAGTTCATTTCTTCCACTGTAGCTCCCGGAATCACCGCTTTTGACAAAGGGTGTCTTTTGTCTCTAGAGTCAATTTCCAAATCCGCAATGGTGATAATGAGCTGTCAGCTTCTATTTATAGACTTTTTGGCCTCTTTTTGTCACTTTTTTGGCCTCCCTTATCATTTTCTTTATACCAAAATCCATTTAGAGTGATTCAGGAGTTTCACAGGAGGGATTTGATCAGGTATTGGGACAGTTTTTTTTGAGTTTTGAGTAATTTTCGACGGTCCATAGAAAATTTTTCCAATGATCAACTTGATCATATAGGTTAGGTTTCTACCTTGATTTTTGTATCTCATTGTCTTTTTCCTTTGCCATAGGATCAATCCCATCAGGTTGTGACATGAAACCATCATATCTTCTTTAGAAGTTTCACAACTTGGTGGTAGAGCTTACCGGAACATGGATGCCCTAGGTAGATCCTGGTTGCATTATGGTATCCATGTTGTCTCTAAAAAACATTGTAGGCTCAGGAGTCCTTGTAGTTTTTCCCGAATATGAGTTTGGGCCTCATTTGCATGATTCTTCTTCGCTCTTGACCTCACCCTCAAGACTCCCAAAAAATAACAGGTCTTCTTTTAATCCCTTTTTAAACCCTATAAACATGAAAAGATTGTCCATCGATCTTGTGGCCTTTCATGCTCGTTAAAATGAAATTTGAAGTCACGTTTGTTCGGTGGTAGTTTACCCCTTTTTCAGTCCAGATGGTCAACTGTACAAACAAAGGTATACTCTATGGAACTTCAGTTCTTTAGAAGAGTACTCTCAGGTACAATTTTATCCCTTTTTCGGGCCTGAGGGACTAAACTTACGAAGAAGGAACCCCCATGGAGTCCATAGTTAAGCTCTTTTCAGACTCCCTAAAATTGAAAATATCACCAAGTGACCTTATTCTTTCACACTCGTTAAACTGGTCTAGAAGAACATTCTTGACGGAGTCCATAGTTAAGATTTTTTCAGACTCCTTAAAAATGAAAAAATGGCCAAGTGATCTTGTCCTTATCACACTCGTTAAAATGGTTTTGAATAGATGTCTTGTCCGTGCTAGTTTACCCATTTTTTGAACCGACTAGACTATCTTCGAAAAAGGTACCCCAATGGAGTCTCCTTTTATGTTTTTCAGACTCTCTAAATATGAAAAACCATCGAGCTTACCTTCTCTAGGCTCGTTAAACTTACATCAAAGGACGTTACCATTGTGTGTTTTGTTAACCGTGTTTTCATATCTTATACGCCAGCCTTGTAACAGTTTGCTTCTATGTTTTAACACCCTTGGCCCCTGGAGGATTTTTCCTGAGTATCATTATTTTGAACTTCAGTCTTGTCCTTGTGTCTTGAACTTGTATGTTTTCAACACTCGTTCCTCCATTGTAACTTAACATTACTTTATTCTTTTTTCCAAAATTATTGAAAAAGACAAAAAAAATCAAATATACCCCAAAAAGAGGAAGGGAAAAGTATTTTCTTTATTGGCAGCATAATGAGTCGCCCTTGGATAAAGCACATCTATATGTTTGTTCATCAAGATTTGGGATGTAGTATGACCTTAGGAAGTTGTTCTCGCTACATAGAGTTGTGTCCTCCTCTGTTTGGTTATTCTTCCAAACATATGGAGAGTTTGTGTTGCCTCCTTCTTCATAAGCTTATGATTAATGCCATTTTGCCTAAGTTTCATCATTTGTCGTGTTGTTGTCTAAGGGAAGTTTCTACCAAGCCTGAGTCAGCCAGGGATGATTTTAAGGATGGAAATTTATTTTAAAATGTAGAAACCTTGGCGAATATTACTAATCCTTCATATGTCAATATAAATGTTTGGCGATATTTTTTTTAAAATATTCAAATTTCTCATTATTTTATATAGTTTTTATAAAATTTTGGCGATTTTTAAGGTAAAATAATTTTATCCTATAGAATTTGGGCCAATCATTTTTAAAATAACGAATCTCTTTTTTGGAAAAACCATGGAAAATTAGCCCATGAGCGAAATTTATCCCCTAAAATCATCCCTAGAGTCAGCCCCTCTGCAATTTGTCTCTTGTCCTCATACCCAGCCATCATGAATGTCCAATCAAGTCCTTGTTCGAAATCAATGAAGCCTTCAGTCCGATCATCAAGATTATCTAGTCCATGACCGATGAGCCATCGAAGACCTTTGGGTAGTGAAGTCGTACACTCATTTTACACTCCTACCTTGAGTTTTGAATATTTTGAAGTTGTTTCTCGAGCTATGAAGATCTCATCTCCAACCATCATGTCATATCAGCTTCTAGAAGATGGATACTCTATATGTATATCTTTTTGATTTTGAGATATAGCTTCACTGTGTATTGTTCATGGCTACACTTTGTATAGTTATTCGACGTGGATCTACAGTGTATTTGATTGGTAGCCATGATTCTATTTTATCCCGAGCATGGGTATGCCCGCCTCGGTAAGACATTTGTTATTTTGCAGACAGTGCCTCCTAGGTCCTGGTCCCTAGGCTCACTTGTTCAGCGCATCAGTAAAGATTGGTAATGTATTTCGGCCATCAGATTCTCTTCTAACCTCAAACATTAGGGGGCATCTATTATAACCCTAATTTGCACCATACATGCTTACCTGGCTTCAGGCCATCTCAGATCCCTTCTTTGCCAAAGAATTGCTGAACAACTCTTTAAAAAACCTATTTTATAAGATCCCACGCGCCCTACTCCATTACTAAACGTGTGTACATGCTATTTGACCTAAAACAGCCTGCGTGGACCGACAAAAGCATGAAAAAATGAAAGTTGTCGATGGAACACACAACTCTGGGTGAGTTAACTGAAACTCTCGGCCATGCATGGCCGAGGGTTTGTCCAAATACCTAGCTTCTTCTAGCCTATAAAAGAAGGGCTAGGGGTCCCATTTGGAAGAGGAGAAAAAGAGTAAAGAAACTCTACCCAATTTCATATTCCCATTTTCCTAACCCTTTAGCCATCCTTGTGAAAGAAGAGATACAAAGCAAAGAAGTTGGAGGACATTTGAAGAGGAGCCCAGGATCAGGATTCACGGAGTAGTGGTCGGTCTCGACATTGTAAGTTGATTCATTAAAGTTAATAATAAAGAAATGTTTTTCCCGTCCCACTATATGAGTTCTTCATAGTTCAGTACATATATGTTTGAATCTCTAACCCATTAGTCTATAGGTAAAATGCATGTGTAGTTTTTTGTTGTTTTGTATGCAAGTTAGCCTTGGGAGGAGAGCTACCAACAAGCAATCAAGTGTGAAGAAGTATCGACATCAACCATCCAGAACAAGGTATGTTGGTCTAAGCCATGTATTTGCTGAAAAGGAATGGGGTTTAAGTCTGGGGATAAAGGTAGAAAGTAGATTTCTTTTGGTCATATCTTCATGCATAAGATAACCCTATTTGTTGGTCCATAAGGGGATTTCCCTCACAACACCATGTGAAACATTGGTGTATGGTGTATGTGTTTTATTGTTCATTTCTTATTGCTCATTATTGGATAATAATTCTACATTGATATAACACTTGGATAATTTGGAGAAAAAGGATTATAATTACGCTATTATTGATTCACCCCCCCTCTCAGTAATCCAACATGTTGCATGTCCCCATGTCCCTGACATTCTACCCTTGTTATATATGATTTCTTGTGTTCTTCCTCTTATATTTATCACTTTCATGTTTTCATGTTCCCATATGATACTTTGTGGTCCTTTAGTAGTGTCTCTAATGTTTTTGTAAGAACACATCCTATATGGCATGTAATTTTCCATATGAGAGAGTTCCCTCCTTATTTTAGGGAATTAAATCATTCCATAAGTGTTATATGATCCTTTCCTATTTATGAACCATTTTTTATTGGCTCATGGATTTCATTCTAATTTTCTTGTTTATCCTTTCTTGTAACTTTCACTTTTCATGCCTCCTTTGTCACTACGATTTCCATGGATAATGTCTCCTACCATTGGGGAAATATGTAGTCCATGGATTTCTCATTTATGCATTCTAATCCAAAAGATGACCATGAGGCATCCCAATATCTTGATATTGATTATAGGAATTGGTAATATACCCTTAGTCATATCTTATCCTAAGTTAATATTGATCCAGATGGATTTCAGTGGCCTCCCACCTATTCCAACTGGCTCATTTTGGCAGTTATTTTCCTAGTTTTAGGGTCCCTGACTTCCGTGGTCATTTTGAGGCCCTAAATAGCATTTTTAGGGATCACCATAGAAAAACTATTAAATTAGATAGATTCTGACGACAAAATGTGTATTCCTCAGATAGACCTTTCCAACGAGCCATCATGCTCCTAAAACGAAGATCGTATACAAAAGTTACGACCTCGAGAAGTTGATGTACTCACTTACCCCAACGGGGCCCACATGACTTTTGATGCTTCATCTCCTAGGGTTATATTTTTGGATGTATAGGGTTTTGGAATTCCTATTTATTTTAAACGGGCTTGGAGAGCCTCATTGTAACCATCTTCTTGTGAATGAGCACAGTTGTCACATCTCTTCTCAGAGATAAGCCACCACCATTCTAGCAAGCTTGTTTTCAGTCTGCATTTTACAGTTTCAACATTTTTCCTTATTGAATATAAGACAGTTTTATTGTATCTCTGTTATTGTTCCTTGTGCTCCTTTGTTAAGAATAATAATAATCTATATACATTTCGTTCTACTCATAAAATCTGGATCAGTGATATCAAAGTGGTCTGCTACTTGTTGTTCTTAATGCATTTCCCCGACGAGGTCAGGGTATAAAGAATTGGGTCTTGAGCTTGTTTCTCCTAAGGACAAAATCTCTCGCACACCCAAGTGACCTCTCATTGTGGGAGAAAATAAATACGACGGGATAGGAGACCCTTTCAAAAAATTTCTCGGTGAAGCCCTCATGCAAAAAAGGAATGAGATGATGGATAGTTTTACGCAAATCCTTCGGCGGCTACCAATAGGCGACACCTCTTCCTCGAGCGGAGGCGTCGCCCCCTTCAAGGTACAAATCAACTTTTATATTCCTATATTTGAAGGCCAGATAGATGTAGATGATGTAGACAAATGGTTGAATCTAATAGAAGGGTATTTTTCTATCCATAGCTTTTCTAATAGAGAAAATATTACTTTTGCACTCATCAAATTCATTCCCCATGTCAAATATTAGTGGGAAACTTTCTGTGAGAAAAAGGAAATAGAGGAACCCTCATTATTTATAGTTGTGGTCACCTAGGAGTCCTTCAGGGATGATATTAAGTAACAATACTACCCTGCCATAAGTTATGACAACCTGTATACAAAATGGACCACACTGTGATAGGAAACAGACCAAGCAGTGCCAGAGTTCACAAATATCTTCCATACCTTGTGCACCAAGATGGGTATCAAATATTCTAAGCGATATCTGGTGCTCAAGTATCATGGTGGTATGCATAGATACATCCAAGCATAAATGGATTTTTTGTACATCTCATCCTTGGGCGCGGCCTATCGATATGATGTCAAAATTGAGCAGAAGCTTTAAAAAAAGACGCAGAAATTTGGGATTGGGAACCCCTCACAGCAAAAGAAGGGCAACCCCAACTCACAAAACAGAGGATAGAGAAAAGATGTACAACCTCAAGACAACCAGGCTAAGTTGCACACAAAGAAGTACACTGGAAAGACAAATAAATATACTAGGAAGTGGTGCAACTTTCATAAGAGCCCCTGGCATAACATTATTGATTTCCGCTCCAAAAAGCCGATGATGGCTAAGGTGAAAGCCTTTGAATTAGATGCGGGTTTCGACTCTGAATCAGAACTAGAAAGGGGGAGATGATTCATTGACACAGAACCCAGTGCCACTGTTTCTACCACCAAAATCCATCCTGGTGAACCAGATGAGCCAGAGGAAGGAGAGCGCCTATTTCATTCACGGATCTGGGTGAAAGGCACCCCGTTGCACTTAATCATTGATAGCGGTAGCTAGAATAACCTCATCTTAGCATAGGTCATCAAGCAACTATCCTTGTCGACAACTCCATGTCCACAACCCTACACCATTGGATGGCCACGCCAAGGAAGTGATATCCACGTCAGCCAATTGTGTCGCCTATCGTATGACATCAAGCCCTTCAAAGATGAGGTATTGTGTGATGTTGTTCCTCTCGAAGTTTGTAATGTTATTTTGGTCCAAAATTATTTATGGAAACATCATGTTGTATATGATTCTATGCCTCGCAATGATATTATTACTTTGAACAATAAATTGTACAGGATACCTAAGGCAGTCCCACCTAGTGTTATTTCTTTGATCTCAATCAAGAAATGAAGGAAGGTCATCTCTCAGACCAGGAAGTTTTTCTTCTTCATGATTCTCTCTCAGAGTGAGTGAAAGATTGTAGCCACATCCTAGGCCTCCGCAAAAAACATCTACACACAGCAGAAGCAAGTGGATAAGGTCATGGAACAATACACATATATCTTCTCCTGACCTATCGTAGTACCTTTGCACTTTCAGGTCAAGCATCCCATCGATTTGACCCCTGATGCATTGCTACCCAATGGGCCAGTCTACCATCGCTCTCTGTTGGAGAATGAGGAGATAAAGTGACAAATCCAAGAACTGCTCCAGAAGGGGCACATCTGTCCCATCTCATCACCTTGTGGGAGCCCAATCATGTTGGTGTAGAAGAAAGATAGGACTTGACAACTCTGCATTGATTATCGGGCCCTAAATAAAATCATAGTCAAGAACTCATACCTGATTCCGTTAATCGACAATCTCCTTAATCAGCTCAAGGGGGCCAAATAATTCATTAAGATTGATCTGAAGTCTAGTTACCACTAGGTCCCAATAGAACAAACAAATGTATGGAAAACAACCTTCAAGTCAAAAGAAGGTCTTTTTGAATGGTTGGTCATGCCCTTTGGTTTGAAAAATGCTCTAGCAACTTTCATGAGGATGATGGACGATATCCTATGAACTTTCACCAACACTTTTTTAGTGGTGTATCTGGATGACATCCTCGTATATAGTAATACTTGGGTGGAACACTTACAGCATATTCAACAGGTTCTACAGACCCTGCGATAGCACAAGCTATATGCCAACTTGGGAAAATGATCCTTAGGAATGGACAGGGTCCAATACCTAGGATACATCATTGATCAACATGGTGTGCATGTGGATCTAGCAAATATCCATGTCATCTGTGACTAGCCAGCCCCAACCAAACTCATTGGGCTTTGAATCTTCTTGTACCTTGCCAATTTCTATCACATGTTCGTGTTGGGATTATCCCATATTGCATGGGCCCTCAGCCAAGTAACCAGGGGTGGTGGTAAGGAAAAAATTGTGTGGGGCCTGTCCCAAAAACACACGTTCAATGATTTGAAGCAGCGCTTGTGCTCATCCCAAATACTTTCATTACTAGACCTACAACAACCCTTTGAGATCGATACAGATGCTACAGAATATGTTGTGGGTGTAATTCTCACTTATCATGGACACCCCATGGCCTGTCATAGTGAGACACTATCATATGCCATCCGTAAGTACCCTACTTACGACAAAGAATTGTACTCCATTGTGAAATCATGTCTCTAGTGGAGACATTACATTCTTGGGAAGGAGATATTTATCCACACTAATCATAATCCACTGCATTTCATGCTGACATAAGGAAAATTGCAGAATGACTGCCATCAGAAGTGGTCCACATACTTGTAGCAGTTCCACCCCAACATCAAGTATAAAACATGAAGTACCAACTGAGTCGTCGATTGCCTCAACCAACCTCCATTCATGATACTTACCACTATGCTAGACTCTTGCATCCATGAGACCTCCAGATGGCCCCACCTCTATGAGACAGACCCTAACTTTGCCACCACATTCCAAATGTTGGGCGCAAACTCAGTTGTCACTAATTTCCATCTTCAGGATGGATTGTTGTGCCATATGGTCCATCAATGCGTTCCATCAAGAGAGAGTGTGAATATTATTTGGGAAACCCACTACAGTCAAGTGGCAAGGCACTTCAACATCGAAAATATAGTGGTAGTGTTGTAGAAACATTTCTACTAGCCGAAACTTCGATAGGATGTCAAGCAGTATATGAGGTCTTGTATTGCCTGCACTATTGCCAAACCGACCTCTAAGAAACAGTTCCTATACACCCCTCTTCCTACTCCTAAAAGGCCATGGGAATCCATCTCAATGGACTACATGGCTAGCCTTCCATCCACCAAGACGGGAAATGACTGTGTTTTTGTGGTTTTTGATCACTTTTCCAAGATGGTGATTCCAACCACCTGCAAGAAAAGAATCACAACATAGTCCACTGCCAAGATGTTCTTTGAACGAGTCTGGTTACATTTTGGAATCCTAAAAACCATTGTCTCATATTGGGACAGTGAGTTCCTCAACACATTATGGTAGAGCCTCTGGTCACTGCTGGATGCCAAGCTCACCAAATCCACTTCCTTCCACCCCTAGACAGATGGACAAATTGAGGCCATCAATCGGATGATCATGCATATCTTGTGCATGTAAAATTACAAGCACCCCCACACATGGGATTAGAGCCTTCCCTATGTTCAACATATCTACAACCAAACCCTACATAGATCAACCGGCCACAAACTCTTTCAAGTGGGGTTGGGATTCCAACCATTGGGTCCCATGGATGTTGCACTACCCCTTGCAGCCACCCCGACCGAATCGTCACCTGCTCCAACTGAAGGTGACAAAGAAACTTGGTTCATTGAGTGGATCCAACACATCTACCAATAGGTTTAGGATATTTTACATAAGTCCAATGCCAAGTACAAGCCGCGCCATGATCAACATCGGGTGCCACATATGTTTCAGATGGGAGACAAAGTTTGGTTGCACTTGCAGAAAGAATGCCTTACAGAGGCCCATCAGAAGATTCTCATAGTTTTTATGGACCTTACACCATCACCAAGTCTTTGGGTGACAGTGATTTTGAGCTCAACATTCCCCCCTTCCTTGGCCTGCACCCAGTGTTCAACATGGAACTCCTTTGACCATATTTCCCACCATTATTGGACACCTCAGAGATAGCAGAACAATTGACACCAACATAGATCAACCCTGAACTCCTGCAAAAAGAATCCAGTGATCATATTGTTGAAACATAGGTCAGGGGAACTCAACAACAAAGGATCCAACTTTATCGAGTTGTCAAAGAAGGGCATCTCCTGCACCAAAGCAAGTGGCTCACTTAAGGCCAAATTTAGCAGAAATTTCCTCATCTGATGGGGGAACTCAATGCATGGAGACCATTGCTTCCTAAGAGGGGAGGATTGATCCAGATAAATTTTGGTGGCCTCCCACCTATTCCAACTGGATCATTTTGGCATTTTTCCAGTTTGGCAGTTTTTTTCCTAGTTTTTGGGTCCCCGACTTCTGGGGCGTTTTTGAGGCCCTAAACAACGTTTTTAGGGATCGCTACAATTAGATTGTAGACACAATCAGAGTCTGAAGGAAACATGTGTATTCCTCATATACACCTTTCCAACGGGCCATCGTGTGCCTAAAATAGACATCCTATGAAAAAGTTACGGCCCCAGGAAGTTGTTGTACTAACTTACCCCAACGGGGCCCACGTGACTTTTGGCGCTTCATCTCCTAGGGTTATTTTTTTGGATGTCTATGGTTTTTGAATTCATTTTTATTGTAAAAAGGCTTGGAGGACCTCATTGTAACCATCTTCTTGTGAATGAGTGCATCCGTCGCATCACTTCTCATAGATAAGCCAGCACCATTCTAGCAAGCTTGTTTTTAGTCTGCATTTTATAGTTTCAGCATATTTCCTTATTGAATAGAAGCGTATTTTAATATATCTTTGTTATTGTTCCTTGTGCTCATGTGTTAAGGATAATAATAATCTTTTTTCATTTCGTTGTGCACATAAAATATGGATCAAATACATATGAATGTGTTTTCCCCGTTTTATATATATTTCCTAGGAAAGGTCCATATTGTTTCTCCCCATACTTTCTTCATGTATATTCCTTATGGGTTCCTTAATTCAATATTCTCTTCCTTACATAGGATAAATGTTGGTGCGAATTTGATCAGACTAGGGTTCTTCTTAGGTTGCCAACAAAAGGTACCGTGTAGTCTAGAGCGTTGGAATTTTCATCTCCTCTGAAGAGAAGAAGTCTCACCCGAAGCGTTGTTGAGACAAAAGATAGGGAAGGGTAGGGAAAATACCAAAGAGAATCCATAGATCATCTAGAACTCATTCATGTTCTTGCGCAAGAGAAACATCAGATCTGAAACATCTAACCGCAAGAATTGAACCTACTTATGTTATGAACAATGCTTTAAACATAGAACCATTAAACATAACTCATACACCATAAAGGAACAATGTAATGCACAGGTAAACATACAAAGACACGTCATATTTTGAAAATTTGGTTCTCCTTCATCATATTATCTCTAAGATATTTCTTGCATTACAGAATGAGAATTACATAGAGATATTCAGTACAAACTCTCGGCTCTAGGCCTCAGCCACATATTTCTAATTCCCCAACTGATAGGTCTTGTTCATTACAGACTCTCCTCTTCTCAAATTACAACAAGTAGCAACAACTAATCCCAAAAATGTGGATGACTCTAATAGACATGAATCAACCCAACCTAACCATCCCTTTTACAATTATATTCAGTCCTATATATAGCTGGGTTATGTCTTCCTGTTCGGCTTGCTCTCTTTATTGTTCTGTTGCAATTGTTTGTTTCTTAGTTGGTGTTGCACTGGCTTCCGCAACTTCTTTTTTGTTACTCTTTCTTCTAGCCTTCGATGAAGTTTGCGAGACTCATGCTTAATCAAAACTTGCGCAATTATTACTTAAAAACGAAGGGCCCAATAGGCTCTGACCACAATCATTGACTCGTCCTCGAGTCAAGCACTTGGTTCCTTCACATTCTCTAGGAGAAACTGTTGCTTTCCCTTGTCCGACTTTTCCTCTTCTTTGATCTCTTTTGTTTGTTCCTTTTCTTCCTTTACCTCCTCAAATGAAGGGCCCAATTCTGGAACCAGCTCTAATGCTCTGTGCTTTACTCCATGAAATCTTTCAACTTTGTCCTGCCATTTTTGGGCGAGGAGTGATGCTTCTTCTAGGAACTGTTGGGTCATCTATTTGGTGTACTCCTTTGGCTTGGCTCCAACCAACGAGTTCCATTCGGAGTTGGTTGTTTCATCGACCTACTGCATTTGTATATAGGCATTTTGAATGACCAGTCGAAAATTGCGTAGCTCTTTCTTGGCTATGGATTGTGCTTCATAGAGTGAATTTAGTTCGTTGTCAGCCTACTGGATTTGGTCGAACTTCTATTGTTGCTCTATGGGGTCCATTGTGACTGCAACTTCCTCGTTCAACACCTGGATCTTTTTGTGCACTTCCTCTAGGACTTGATTATGTCGAGCAATGATTCCCATTCAATCGTTGACTTCTCTGAATATTTTAGTGCAGTCCATTGTCTTCTTATGTAGTGTCGCTCGAGCATTGTTTCCTTGCAGTATTATCCTCTGCATTTGGTCCTACAATTGTCGAGGCTGCTATTATGCTTCTTGCTAGACTTGTTGTAGATTTTCTTGTATCTGCTACTTGTGTGTAGTGAGTTGTGTCCATGCCTCTTGTAACAGCTCGATCTATTGCTCTGGTTCTCTTATTTCGATGGTTTCAGGTAGGTCGGGCACAACCTTCTGAATCTTCGTCCAGGCTTTTGCAAGTTTTTTCCGCACTTTTTCCAGTTTACGCTGGGCTAGGAATCTATCACATTTTTCCTCCATTCTACATGTTTTTGCATATAACTATTCTTTCCTGGCGAGCTCGGATAAGCTCTTGGCATCTTGGATCCTTTGGTCTAGTTGGTCTGTGGAGGCTCTGATTAGTCTGAACAACTGTGACGCTGGCCACTATACCAAGTATGTAGATGATGGAGCTGCACCAGTGGGTACTCGCCATTGTAGTGGGAGTCCACTGCCTGTTGAATGGTATGAGTGAGTTTCTACCTCATCCTCTGTTGGTGGTGCTAGTGCAATCCTCAATCTTAGTTCTGTGGGTAAGAGTGTCAAAACCTTTGTTCTATTTATGCAGAGTTGCATCAATTCGGCACATTGTTGGGGGTTCTGGAGAACTTTCCCTATCTATGCTTGCATGGTGGTCGTATCTGGATCCGTTGTTTATTCTAGCTCATTGTGCACATATGGTATCTTCGTATGTTCTGGTACTTCAAAATCATGTTCTGTGATTTTTAGGGCACCCTCACCCTTGGGTGGTGAGGTGATTTGTTGGTTACGGTCAGGTTATGTCTCTTCTATACTTCGAGTGGTTTCTTCCTGTGTTGAAGACTCGGGTTGTTGTTCCTGGGTGTTCAGATTCAGAACATCCTGCATCGTGCTCTGCCACGCAGTCTTGGTGTTAGGGTCGGGAATTTCTGAACTGGGCTTGGGGAGTTCTCTAGCTTCTTGTGGGTGTTTTCATTCCTCTGTCTCTGGGTGGTCGAGCTGTATCAACTTTGAGGGTGTGGTTTGATGTTGAATTGTGGTGAGGAGGTTTGGTAATTAGAGTGGTGGTGGAGGGTTCTCAACAATGATTGTGGACGGAAGTGTTTCAGGGTCTAGGTCATCTTGAATGCCAATGATAGTGGTGGCTTTGGTCATGGCGTGGGTCCAGGGAGTGGTAGATGCAAGGGGTTGTGGGTTCAGGGGTTTGTTCAGCGAGACCCTCGTTCTGGGATTCTTCACCATTGATTTGGTGCCAAGCACAGCGCCCAAGATCTGGTTGACCTATGCACCTGACAACACAACATCGTCTGGTAGTTGGCGGGGGGGCGGTCATTTCCTCCACTGCAGTTGTAGTGTTTCTTCTTCCTCCTCTGATTCTGTTTGTGTCAGAGCATCTGACTTCTTCGACTCAGGGCCTGAGATCGGTCCCTCTCCTACTTCCTTGTCTTTTTTCTTGAGCATTTTGGTAGGAAAAATGTAGTCCATTCTTGATTTACGCTAGCCTCATTTGACTCCTAGCCATGACATGACTTCTTTATCGAAAGATTCCTCATACAAATAGAATGGTAGCATCCCTGTGTGGAAATGTTCCCTGCTGGCATGCCTCGGCCAGACGAATGTGTTGTGCTAGTTCATGTTGAATGCAATACTCCTCTTGTTATTATTGAGGATCTCCTATGGGATGCATGGCCTCTATGTTTTTTCTATCATAGCATTATATCATTCAGTAAATGTTGCATTGGTGAGTGTTGTGTTCTTCGAGTCTAGTCTAGACTACCATGGCTCAAACATCTTCTCCAGACACCCTTTATCTGGTATTGTCAGTTGTCTTCCCACAGGTGACTTCCATTTGAGCATTGTGAATGCCACAAGTAGGTATCCATAGGTAAAGGTGCCTCCTTTCTCCTGTGCCTCCTCGCAAGCTACTAGTCCCATGCTTGCCGAGGCCCTGAAATCCCTTCGACACATCCTGTCCTTCGGAGGATAGTCCACTGAGATGATGGATATCTTGTGCCTGGATTGGATACCACTTATCCAACCATAGACTTCTATCGTGCACTCTGCTTATCAGAAATTTCATGCAGCGCGCAATTTCGTCGGTGGTGCCAAAGAATGGTAAGTCTCTCAGGTTCATGATGGTGGAGTTAAATAGGTTAATGAACTCCTTTTTTGGTAGGAAGTGCATATCTCCGGTTCCATATAGAGATAACTCCCAAAAGATGTCTGGGTGCATCTGTGGAAACAAGGTTGAATCCGTGAGGTCAAGGTCGAGTAGCTTGACATGCTCTATCTTCCCTTTGAGATCACCTATAATCTCGACCTGGGGGTCGCAGATTTCATATGGTACTTCTTCTTTAGGCATGGTGCCCCGGCTTGTTGTGGCTCTTAGCATTAGTGCTTTTGTGGTCATTAAGAACTAGGGCTACAAATTCATCTTTGGCAATGGTCCTAACTGGTTTCCAAAGCTGAGTTCGCAAAGGGCTATGCTCGTTTTAGAAATAATACTTTTTCGTCTCAGTTCTGAGATTCTTATGTCTGGCTTAATAGGTAAGTTTTAGCAATAACTACTCTTCATCATGACCATATAGACATAACAAGGTGTGAGTTTTCTGACGGGACGGTTTAATCAAGGTAAATCTGATTGGGTGATCTTGGTATTTACTCGTTTGGGTGGAATAGGGACGTGGCCGAATTGAGACCATTTTGTTTATCGGGTGGGTATCCTGGTGCAAACTTTGATGGCATCTTGGCATAATGTGGATTTATTGCTTAATGGGTGACAAGTAGGGTACCGGAATGGAAATAAAGGGTGTTATTGGATTGGGTTTGCATGGCCTTTGATGCAGATTGGATAGCGATTCATGGCCTCTCCGACCACAAAGGTTGTCCCCGTCATCTTTAATGACTATCATTAATGGACTTCCTTATGCTTCTGATTATATGTTGTTGAGTCGTTAGCTCTGTATCAACCAACACTTAAACAAAACAAATGAACTATGTGTTATGGCGCAACATTGCGCACCTAGACATTATTAACTGAATTTACAAAATTTTAGAAAGGAAATGAAACTCAAATTTAACTATTTTACAAGCTCCGTCGGACTGGAGCGATTGTCCTTCTTCTCAATATTGAGATAGGTAGGGCTTTAGGTGAGCGCCATTCACCCATCCTAGTCATAGCACACCATCCAGTTGCGCGAGTTGGACTGCTCCTGATGGTCGGATCTCCGCAACTATGAAGGGTCCCAACCAGTGCATGCGTAGCTTGCCAGGATGCTTCTGGTATCGAATGTCATAGAGTAACACCTTGTCCCCTTGTGTAAATAGCTTGGTCTTAATGTGTCGGTCGTTCCAATATTTTTGTCTTGCCTTTTCAATCGACTAATGGAAGTCTGCCAGAATCTGGTTTCTTCGAGTTCTTGTAGCTCCGCAAGTCTCTATGTCATTGATTCTTTGTCTGTCATATGTGTGGCTTGTGCAATATATAGACTTGGAGTGATGAACTCTACAAGAACCACTTCCTCTTTCCCATAAACAAGATGGAACCGTGTGTATCTATGGATTTTCTTCATGGTTGTCCTATAGGCCCATAGTACCGCTAGAACTCTATCATCCCAGTCCTCTCAGTTTGCGCAACAGACGTTTGTTAGTCATTTTTCCAGGATGGTATGGACTACTCTTGTGATGTTCAATCATAAATTTTGTTGTAAGTGTTGCTATAGTATTGCTAATGAATTGAGTACCCTGATCATTGGTTAGGCTCCTGGGACATCCGAAGCGGGTAACGATATTTTCAAAAATGAATCTGGTAGCAGTATCCGTCGAACAGTCATGTACCACTATTGCTTCTTCCCAATGAGTAAGGTAGTCAGTTGTGGTAATGATGTACCTTGCATTCGAATGTTTAGTTGTGGGGTTGATTGGACCAATGAAGTCAAATTCCCATTTCTCAAATGCCTATAGCGCTCTAACAGGTTGTAATGGAAGTTCATCTTGGCGTGACGGCTTGCCCACCCTTTGAAAAACATCACACGATCTGGCGTATGCTTTTTCATCTTTGAAAAGTGTTTCCCACCACAGTCCTACCTGTAGGACTTTCTGTGTTGTTTCCTTTCCTCCTACGTGTCCTCTTGCAATTCCACTCTGGCATTCCCAGAGTATATCCTGTCTTTCATGATCTAGGACACATCGTCTGAGGATGTTGTCTAGTCCTAGTTTATACAATTTCCTAACGATCAGCTGATAATCTGCTTCTTTGATGACCATATGGTGTTTCTGGGTTGAAGAATATGTTTTAGGACAGGCTCTTGTACTGAAAAATATTTCTATATCCTCTAGATATTCCGGTATGGCCTTGATTTTGAACAATTTTTCATCTGGGAGCTGGTCATCCACTGCTCTGCCACTTTCTCCTGACTCTAGTATGGATAGATGGTTGAGTCTGAAGTTTCATCGTCCTGGCTTAATGATGACTTCAAAGGAAAATTCCTGAAATAACAACAACCATCTACAAATTCTTCCTTCCAACACAGGTTTGTTAACTAGGTATTTTAATGTTGAATGATCAGTAAATAATTTGAAATGAGACCCTAATAGATAATATCTAAATTTATGTAAAGCATAGATCATGGCTAAGCCTTCCCATTCTGTCGTTATGTAGTTGTGCTCTACTTGCGACAACTTCTGACTCGCAAAGTAGATAGGGTGATCCATAACTCCCTCTCCAGGTTGCGTTAAGATAACTCCTAAGGCAATTCCTTAAGCATCTACATGGACATGAAATTCCTTATCCCAGTTTGGGAATATCAGTATCAGTGTTGTAATGAGATTTTCCTTAAGTGTCTCAAATGCTTTGTCGCATTCTGGAGTCCATTGGAATGGTTCAACCTTTTTCAGGAGGTTTTCCAAGGGTGTAGTAATGTTAGCATATCTTTGAATGAACCTGTGATAGTAGCTTGTATGTCCTAGTGTAGAGAACAATTGTTTAATACTCGTAGGTGGTGTCATATGCACAATTGACAAAACTTTAGTTGGGTCTGCCAATACTCCTTCTTCTCAGCAGACTATGTGGCCCAACAGATTTTGCATGTGGCACACAGAAGATAGACTTCCTGAGATTTAATGATATTTGTAACTCTCGACATCTGTCAAACATTAGCCTTAGCAGTGCTACATGTTCCTTAAGTAGACTATATATTGTCCAATCATCCATATAAACTTCTATGAACTTGTGAATGAACTCTCTAAAGGCAGCTATCACAATCCTAGAGAAAACTACAGGGGCATTCTTTAAACCAAATGGCATCACATTGTATGCAAAAGATCCCCATTCGGTAATGAAGATGGTTTTTCTCTTGTCTTCTTCAGCAATCCTAACTTGATGGTATCTTGAAAATCCATCTGTAAATGAGTATGCTTCCTTCCCTGCAACCTGTTCTAGGACCTCATCGATAAAGGGTGTTGCAAAAGGGTCATGCACATAGGCAAAATTGAGGCTTTTGTAGTCCACACAGACTCTAATATCCTTAGTTCCTTTCTTCCTTTGAATGACTATCAGGCTGACCCATTCTGCTTCTTCTACTGGAAAAATGAGACCTTCTTCTAACATCTTATCAATCTCCTTCTTGACTTTCTCTTTTAATATTGGGTTAAGTTGATATGGATTATGTCTGACGGGATTGGATCCTAGTTTTAACTCAATCTTCATTTCTCCCATAACTCCTTTGATTCCCTTCAATTCTGAAAAAGTCTTTGGGAACAAATCTTCGTATTCCCGCAGTAAACTCTGTATTTCCTGACTGGTTTTCTCATCCCAGTAATCTCCCACCAAATTTATTTTGGGTTGCTCTTTGGTCCCTATATTGAGTCTCTTCAATTTGAATGGGTGATTATAGGAACTATCGGTCTGTCTAGGTATGGTGTTTTGGATATCTCTACTCCCCTCTGTCTCTTTGATGGCTGGGTTTCTCAGTTCTTCTAATTCGTCTAGGCTTTCTGAAGCTTTGCTAATCTGATAGCATTCTATAGGATTTTCAATCAAGGGTAAGTGAAGTTTACTCTGAAGTTCTTGAGTATGCTTGGGACACACTACAAAATCTGATATGTTATCACTATTGGCTATAAAAAGAAATTATTTAATCTTTTGCAAGACTAGTCCAAGCTCGGGGTACTTACCTGTGAATGAGAAGTCTTTGAAAAATTGAGCTACCAGTATCTGCCAATCGCAAGTCTGTCGTCTGTTTTCCTCATGTATAAACCAATCTTTTGGGATTGGGCCTAGAGAATGGGGGAATACCTGAACCCATAAGTGAGGAGGTATCTTCGCAGCCTGCGACTATGCCGCACACTGTTGAATGTGTATCCTAGGGACTGATTCTCCACTGAACAATTGCACAGCATGGGTATCCATCTGCATTTCTGATTCTAACTTCTCCCTATTCCAAAACCTATACTTGAGAGCTTGCTTCACCTTGTCCCAAGTTCTGAGTGTATCTTTATGAGTAGCCCACAATCTAGCGAGGGTGTCCTGGAAAGATATATCTAGTACCGATATTATTTGATCTTCTCCCATAGTTTCTTCCATATTCTGCAAAAATTTGTCTAGATCTGAGGTGCCATCGTATACTGGCTGTTATCTGACTTCAGTTCCAACCCATCTGGTCATTCTAATGGTTGCACATCTTCTTGAGAATCTTTCATGCAAACCTTGTTGCCAACTGTTAAAAGCCAGTTTTGAATCTTCGTCTACTCACTGTATACTTCACCAGATTATTGATCCATCCGCAGTGGATTTTATATAATCATTTCTTATCCCATTTGTTATAGTGTACAACTGGTCTAGGTATTCTCCTTCCATATTATTGTCTATTGGTTCTGTGTACCTAGGTCCTACATATGGATCCAACGGTTGAACTACCTTGATTCCCTCAACTTCAAAATTCATGGTATCTTTCTTTAGTTCAATTACTGCATAATTTTCATAGGCCCAATCGATGCCAAGTAGCGCAAGGTAGGGGTCCTTGTCTCCCATGATCTCAATGACTTCAAAGTCAGCCACTATTTTTACTTCTGCTACATCGATTTTCACGTTTTTGAGTCTTCCTATGGGAAAGATACAGTATTGGTTTTCCATTCTTAACTGAATTGGGGAATATGTCAGTATCGGTTTTCCCAAGGCTTCCCAGGTCTTCTTGGGTAGAATGTTCACATCTGAACCTAGGTCTAACATGACGTCCTTGATTTCGAACTCATCTAACTGGGCTACCAATCGAAATTATCTTCTAGTTCTTACTTTTCTTTGTTTCACTCTCTGAGTACTTTTCTCGGGAAGGTTATCATGAATCCTTGCTTCTGAGGTTTCTTCATTCCCTAAAACTAGGTACAGTGCATTGTGCAACTTCTTTGTCAGTTGATCATCCCCTAGAATGTCAGAAAATAATTGAAACCAAAGGTCGACTGTGTTTTGGGGTTTCTCATGTTGTCTTGGTATGACTACAGGGTTTCTGGGTGTAGGAGGTGAAGAAAGGGCTTGCTCCATCTTAGGGTAACTAGTCGACTAGGGGGTGTTCTCTTGCATTTCATGACTAGGAATATTTTGGAATACTTCTATGGCATCTTTAAAGAACATTTTTTTCTTTAGGGGGTCGTACTTGTCTCCCTTCGGTATTTCTTTCTGGATCTGAGGTCAAGCATCAGTATCAGCTCCTGTCTTCACTCCTCCTTGAGTAACAATATTAAGGTTGGGAAATTATGCCTTATAAATCCTCTTGATGTCTAAACTGATGAGGTTAGTTCCACTTTTCCACACTCTATCTTCCCACTTTTCAATTAGCTCTGGGTAGTCTTCGGTTGCGTGTCCATTGGTTATGCAGTGAGAGCACCATGGTCGCCTTAGATGAGGACAATCTCTGGCCAAGTGACCTTGTTCATCACAATTTTAGCATCTGCTTGGTCCTCTTCCCCCAATTCTCCCTCCTCTAAAGTCTCCTCTAGCTCCACCTCCTCGACCTCTTCCTGGTGCCTATAGGTTTTCATTCACCCTTAATGTTGTTCGGTCTATTCTATCCACAAGAGCGTCCAACGCTCTACATTGACTGGTAGTATGTGTGGTGGATGCGTAGAACTCGCAGTGTACTGTGTTTGGTACTATCGAATATTTCTACATGATGGGGCACTATCTTGGTCCATGCCCATGGACTTGGCAGATCTCACAATATTCTGTTGTTGGTGCTACTTGGCCTCCTGGGAAAGCATGATATGGGGTGGGATGATGAAATGGTGGGTTCGCCGATACTTGCGCAAATCCTCCCATAGGTCCTGGTGGGGTTACCATCATATTCTGAGGAGGTCCCATTCCCCTCATTCGCGGACATTCGTTCACTAAATGACCTTCCATATAGCATCCCGTGCACCAAACCTGTGGTCATCCTAGTCTAGGTATCATCAGCTCCATAATCTTTTCGGTAAGTGTCGATATCTTCCCTTGTAGTTGCGCTAAATTCACATCTACTGGGGGTCGGGTTACTCTCAAACTCCCAAGGCATCCTACCATGGCTTCAATCTTCATATATTGTTCCAAGGTGTATGTTAACATGGCTATTCACTATTGTGTTAGCGAAATCTGAGTCAGGGGTAGTAGTCCTTGAATGTACCACTCCCTTTGATGTTCTTCATGGATTGGATGTGCCAACCTCCCTATGGCATCTTTGAACTTGTGGCTATACTCCTAAGCTGATTCACCTTCCCTCTATTGGATCTCGCGCAACTCAAATAGAGCTTGTTTTTCTGATTGAGGCAGATTGAACTCTGCTATGAACCTCATCCGAACCCGGTCAAGTGTGAACGCTTGACCTTGTGTCCCTGGCACTCTTGGCTCAATGATATTCATGTACCACTTGAGAGCGCGACCTCTCAAGGTAGTCTGGAACTCGACCAACTTATTTGCATCCAGAGTCCCTCTGGATCTCTAGATTGCTTCACACAAGAACCAGTGTTGTTCAACGTCTTCATCTCCCTTACCCCAAAATTCCGGGTATCGAGCAATCAAACCTTCTGCATGGCTGGCCATTGTTGATCCTATTTTTCATATCAATACAAACCCTAACGGTCCTTCTTGCGATCTACCAGGGGATCCCAATATCCTCCCTGTACTCGCACTTCCTGGTTGTGACTAGTTAATTAATTGTACTGGAACAGAACTTGCACAAGAAGGTAGTGTCAAACTTACTTCTTGTATAGAAGGCACTTGGGGTATGGGTGATTCGGGGTTGGCGCCACTAGCTTCAGGGTGTTTTTCTTTGATCTGGGGGGTCTCATTAGCTTCCACTAGGACGATCTCTTTGGCCAGATTCCCTATTTCTCCTGTCATCGAGGTTGAATCTTCTCTTTCTCCTCCAATATTCATGTCAGCTTCCTCCTCTCTTAAATCCGCGCTTCCTCCTTCTCATCCTGCCTCCTCAAGACTTCTTTCTCTCCTTGCTTCTCTATTGTTCAATCTTTGACTGACCAATCATTCCTATATTTTCATCCTCTGCAGTTCTTCCATCTTTCTTTCCTCTATTTCTCCCTATCCTCCTTCTTTCCTCAGCTTTTCAGACTGTCTTGTGGCTTTCTTGATCTTTTCGCGCCACCATTTTTCAACTATGGCGGCTCTCTTCAAGGCTCTCTCATCTCTCGAATCCATTTCTTGTTGTTTCCCCCCCATTTTTCAAAGAACCCTTTTCCTTTCTCATGCCATGACTTTCACCCCATCTCGCCCTACCCCAAGCAAGGGTGTTTACGCTGCCATCTCGGTCGGGGATATAATCAACATCCCTTCCTCCACCAAGAAAGTCTTAATCCAGAGGGGAATCTCTCTTAACAGTCTTCCCCTTGCGTCTTTTTTGAAAATTTCCTCTGCCCATGAAAAAAAATGGTGTTTCTCAGCTGCAAGTTCGATTATGTATCCTTCTATCGTGGTGCTAACCCAGAAATCCACAGCTCATGAGACTGGGAAATCTAGCCTGTGGAGTGCTACTAACTTGTCGATATCCCATGCGCAAATATTCTTGACCCATCCCTGGAACTCTGGAGCTTCTTGGAGTCTCTTGATCCAGTGAAAAAATTCTTCTAGGAATTTAACCCAGAAAATCTCGTACTAGTTGCTTGATCTTTCCGAGTAAAAGATTGCTTCCCTAGTAGTTCCCACTAATTTTCTTCTTAGTTTTGCTTCTTTCCATGTGAAGGTGTCACAGTTTATTTCCCACAATTGATTGATGCTAGATCTATGGATCGGTGGTAGCATTCTTCCTGTAGGTTCCCTTTTAATACGTGTCCTGACAACGTAACCATTTTGTTGGTGTGAATTTGATCAGACCAGGGTTCTTCTCAGGTTACCAACAAAAGGTACCATGTAGTCTAGAGCACTGGCATTTTCAACTCCTCCGAAGAGAAGAAGTCTCACCCGAAGCATTGCTGAGACAGAAAGATAGGGAAGGGTAGGGAAAATACCAAAGAGAATCCATAGATCATCCAGAACTCATTCATGTTCTTGCGCAAAAGAAACATCATATCTGAAACATCTAACCGCAATAATTGAACCTAATTACATTATGAACAATGTTTTAAACATAGAACCATTAAACAGAACTCATAAACCATAAAGGAACAATGTAATGCACAAGTAAACATACAAAGACACATCATATTTTGAAAATTTGGTTCTCCTTCATCATATATCTCTGAGATATTTCTTTCATTACAGACTCAGAATTACATAGAGATATTCAGTATAGACTCTTGGCTCTAGGCCTCAACCACAGAGTTCTGATTCCTCAACTGATAGGTCTCATTCATTATAGACTCTCCTCTTCTTGACTTACAAAAAGTAATAGCAACTAATCCCAAAACCTTGGGTGACTCTGATAGACATGACTCAACCCAACCTAACCAACCCTTTTGCAATTATAGTCAGTCCTATATATGGTTGGGTTATGTCTTCCTATTCATCTTGCTCACTTTCTTGTTATGTTGCAACTGTTTGTTTCTTAGCTGGTGTTGCTTTGGCTTCTGCAACTTCTTTTCTGTTACTCTTCTTCCAGCCTTCGATGAAGTTTGTGCAACTCATGATTAATCAAAACTTGCACAATTATTACTCAAAAATGAAGGGCCCAAAAATAAACCTTTTCATTTTTTCTTGATTAAACACCTTGGTTAGATATTGTGGCCACCTAACCATCATACTTTCTTTTAGCACATTATTGTCAAGCCTCTAGCCATAATATTCTGGATTGTTTTATTCATTTCCATGCCTAGTCTATTGGAACTTTGATCATCCCTTGGAGTACCCATTGTTGTTAGTTTTTTTCTCATGATGATTACATGCATGGCTTACATTTTTGTATAAAATGCATGTGCACATTTCTTATTAATAGTTTTTAAAAGCATTTTATTCCGAAGAAACACCTAGGTTTTACAAATGAATGTTTCAATTTTACCAACATTCAAATAGACAATATGAGTACTCACAAGGTTTGACATATTGAAATATAACATTTCCTTTTTATTTCCCCCTTTGACATGCCATTTGTGTGTTGTACAAAAAATATGTGTTTGTCTCTCACAAACTTGTGAACCAAAAATTATAGAATCAATGAAAAACCTATGAATCTACCTGAACCTAGTAGATAACTTAATATGAATAGTGGATGAACTATTTGAACCTCCCAAATTTTCCTAAATGGTTATTGTTTGTGGCTTGTATTCTCTTGTTGGTTTTCATATACTATAAATATCCCTCATTTGTTAATTTTTTGACATTTTTTTCTCTCATTTGAATCTTTACCAAAACTTTCCCAAATTTTCAATAGGGTTGGACTCACTCTCTATTTAATCACCTAAACTTCTTGATCTTATATTTTCCATTAAATCCCTAACAACAAGGAATTAAATTCTCCATTTCTCTCTCCCCTTTGATTAGATTATTCATTTTATACCTTTTTATTTAATTCAGATATAAGGTTTCCCCTTGAAAGTACCTCTTAGATCTTCTAAATACCCATTTTTCATGAACAACTACTATAGCTACATTGTAGGGATAACACCTCATCACTAATGGTAGAATTTCTCTACCAATCAATAATATTGTTAATATATATATATATATATGGTATCCATGGATATGTGTATTTTCGATGACAGAGTGAGGATCCAATCATATTATGGACCAAATACTTAAAATAATATGATAAAATAGAATTCATAGAATGTACACCAAATGTGATCATGGATAAGAACTCCCAAATAGATAATAGATATGAGCTACACAAAGTTGTTTTGAACGAGTTATGATTATGATGATGATGATGATGATTATGTATTGCAAATGGAACTTGAAACAATATGTATGGTGGAGGTTTGTTCTTGTATGATGCATGGAGTTGTTAGGTGAATTTTATATGGGTAATGATGAGGATGATGAAATGGAGGATATGAAAAAAGTGTGAAATGAAGGATAAGGAATGGAACATGATGATGATGATGATGATGATGGTACTTGCAAATGAAACTTGCAACAATATATATGGTGTTTCTTTCTTATGATGATTTTTTGATGATTGTACTATTCCTTTCTTTGTTTTCTTGTTGCATGTATCTTGAAGTCCTTTGTCTCTCAATCTAGTATGAGTCTATAGATTCTTCATGGGCATGTTCCCAGTCCTATTTATCACCTTTGTACTTGAAACATCTATGAACCGAAGTTAGTTTTTTTTTTTTTCTTTTGTTTTTTTCTCTCTTTTTTTCTTTCTTCTTGTCAGGGAATCAATGCCATTTCTAGTTTTCACCAATACCTTTTCCCATCAATTATGTTAGGGTTTTCATGGGGGGGAATATATTATTGCAGAACTAATTCTAAGTGAGAGGTTTGTCTCAGGTGCCTCAGTGAGATTTTCACTTGGGAATTTTATTGTTTTTTTCTTTTTTTTCTTTCTTCTTCTTTTTTCTTTGATATTTTCCTGACATCGGGATGCGTTGAGAGCATTGATTCTCTCAAACAAATCCTTATATTGAAATTTTACTGTGGCTATGAATTACTCCTTTAACAGGGGCTTGTTGTATATTTTGAGCCTATAGCCATTGAGTAGGACAGGGATGTTCTCCTCCTTTATTGTCCTAATTTTCACTGAGCCATTATCATAACATGTTTCAATCTTGTAAGGGCCAAAACATCTGGTTCTTATACTCCCTTTGAAATTATTTAATCTTGAGTCATAGAGAAGTGCCTAATCCCCTTCCTTGAAGCTTCTAGGCCTGATTATCTTGTCATGCCATCTTTTTCTTTGTATTTTCACCACCTTTGTGTGGAACAAGGCTTGTTGTCTATACTCATCCAAGGCATTTAGTTGTTGTAATCTTTCCTTTTGGGATGATGAGAGGTCTAGGTTCAGGTTTGAAGTTATCCTTAGTATGGCAACCCCAAACTCAATAGGGAAATACAACCTTTTTTCCATAGACCAGATCATAAGGGATGAATCATGTGGTGGTATTCCAAGTTCTGTTATATGCCCATACATCTTAAATTAGCCTATTTTCCCAATATATATTATGCATGCTTACTATCTTGATGAGGATATTCTCTAATTATCTATTAGTCACCTCTACATGTCCATTTTCTTGAGGGTGGTATGTAGCAATTGTGACATATCTTGTTCAATTTCATGATGTGCTCAATGAGACTTGAGGTGATCCATGGACCTTGTTTTGTGACTATCTCCCTTGGGACCCAAAATCTAGAGAAGATCTTTTTCATGTAGAAATTGAGCTACCTTTTATTTTGTTTCATTCCTCATTGTCTTTACTTCTACCCATATTTTCAAGTAATCGATGCATACCAGGATATGATTATTTTGGTTTCAAGGAAGGTCAACAGGCCCTACAAAGTCAAAACCCCACTTGTCAAAAGGTTCCAATGAGACCTAAGGATAAAATGGCATTCATATATTTTAGTAGGTTTTCCCATCCTTCGACATTCATCACAATGAGAGAGATAGTGTTGAGCTTCTCTATGCAGGGTAGGCCAATAGTAGCCAGCTTGCAAGATTTTTTAAGTTGTCCTCTTTGTTGCATAGTAATGCCCATAGTTCTCATCATTTCATGCATGGAGGATTTCATGTATTTCATCTTGTCTAACACATCTTCTCATGATCTGATCAGGACCAAGCTTGAACAAGTATCCCTTAATCCAAGTGTGGGTGGCACTTTTCCTAATGATTTTGCAATTTTTTTTGTAAGAGAAATGTTGATGAAACCTCCATGTAGCTAAATAGTTGGCTATGTTAGAAAACCATAGGGTTTATACTAAGATTGCAAAGAGGTTTTCATCTACAAAGTTATCATATACTACTTCATCATCTGCAATATTGGTTATCCTTGATGAAAAAAATCCACAACAACATTTTTGTTCCAATCTTGTCAAGTATTGTGAGATCAAATTCTTGCAATAGTAAAATCCATCTAATGATCATACCATGTAACATGCCCGGTTTTAATCCCCACAAATTATAATGTAATTTTATAAAAGTAATTTAGGCTAGTGAGTCAATATGTTTGGGGAAAAGAGCCTGTATTGATTAATATGGTCGAGGGCCAAGATATGTAAAATGTATATTGAAAATGATGAATAAAAGTAGTAATCATTGGCTACGATACGAGAGGGATGATAACGATGAGGGGCAATGATTCCAAAAGAGAGAGGGGATAAAGGGGGTTTTATTCAAGGGTATTAATTCAAACCCACACTCTTGAATTATATTATCATTGTGTATAAACCTTGTAATTTTTGTTGAGTGTTCCCAAATCCAATCATTGAATTCATGTAAGAGGGTGGGTGTGAGAAGTCGCATCCCAGAGTTATTGGGAGAATGGGGCTGAAGTACAATCATATTTGGAAAGAGTGAGAGTCAATCAAGAAAGGGAGAAGAAGGAAAATTCGTATGCAGAAAGGGGACAGTTTTGACATGTAGTTTTTGGGCAACAAGAGAGGAGTTGACTGTTGGGAAGAGCACCAGCCATGTTGCTCTTGAAGAAAACCATTATTGAGTTGTGTTTATGTGGGAAATGTGGACGGTGTGCCTGTAAAATGGGTTTTAATCCTATAGTGTGTTTTCCTATTAAGGAAATGGCTCAAGAGCCTTGTGAAGGTTGGTGTTAGCACTCCTAAAGTAGCTAAGAGTTCCTAGAGTCCCCAGTTGAGAGATTCCTAGAAAACCAAATGCATTGGAAGCCTTGATAAATGAATGGTACATTATGAGGGGCTGTGAGTAGTGGAGGGGGTAAATTCCTTGGGTTGTGTAGTTTGTGGGGAAGAGAGTTGGTGGATTGGAACTATTGTTGGAGTAGAACTCGGGTTTTGGGATATTGAGTGTGTAGAGTGGACAACCAAGAGGATCAGACCTCCTCTTGGACTCATAGCCTTAGATCGAGGGTGGCCTATTGTTGAGATGAAATGAACAACAACACCTATGGATGGGAATTCCATTCTTCATACACAACCAGTTGGTTAATTATTAACAAATAAGTGTTATGTTGTTTTTATTTTGTTTATTATGTTATGAAAATGGTTTGTATGAATGTTGGGTTATTTTTTATTGCTTGAACAATTGCATTCACGGTTTCCACTATGTTGTAGATGCATTTATAATTATGATAACAGGAATAGTTAAATTTGTAGCTAGTAAGCTACAGGAAATAATTCAACAAAAAATCTTAATTTTAATGTGTATTTTGCTCGTAATGGACCTCAGTTAAACTGGGGTATGTTACATTATGGTATCATAGATTCTAGTTCAAACATCGAGCTTGTATGGGCTAGGATCAGTGCAAATTTGGGTGAAATTAGTTATTATGGTTGTTGGGTTTGTGACATAGTTGGGGAAACTAATGAATTTTGGAGTGAAATCCCTAGATTTCTTAGAGAATTCAGGTCGAAATTACCTCAAAACCCTTTCATAGGTGATCAAGGATGAAAATCTACAGATTTGTAGAGTTAAAATTTGACTTGGAAGGTTGAAATTTATGTTTTAATGGCCACTGAAGAAGTTGGGAGAATTTTGATGGATCGATGGTCGAGATTGATTTTAATTTCAAGATCAACGACCCAGATTCATCATAGATCAACCCAAAAACTTATTTATTTTCGACGGTTTGGAAAGTGAAGCAAATTGATGCTATGGATTCATTTTTCAGTGGTTTGGTGAAGTTAAAGGATTGAAAGTTGAGATTCATTCTTGGATTTTTGAGAATAGAGTAGAACAATGACCCAGATTCATCCTGATTGTAGTTGGAAAAATTGCTAAGTATCGAATTTCAGAGAAATTCATGGGAAAATTTGGTTTTCCAAGAGAAATCACCAATGGTCAGATTCGTGAGTTTATTGAAGTGTCTGGTTCAACCAAAGGAAATCACCAATCTTCGATAGTTGGGTCGGTGAAATTGGAAAGGTGTTCGGTTCATCCAAGATAAGTTGTCGATCACCTATGAAATGGAAAGAGGGTGATGATGTGTCATTCCACGTCCACATCCATGTGTCATGCCATGTTATCTGAGTTTCAATGTCATCATCCACATTGTTTATATTATGGTAGTTGCAGAAGGTGTTAACCGCCACATGTAACCCTGACAAGAATAGAATATTTTGGAAAGCAATAAGAAACCCTAAAGCTTTGGACATAACCCTAGAAGACAAGTCGGCTAAAGAAAATAATTAATATTTAGTCTTTAGCCTCCAGAAAGAGAAGTCGGCCTAGAAAAATAAGAAATATCATTATAAATATAGGATGTCAGAGCTCATTTTTACACACACAGCTCGCAACTACAGAAATTCAGTAAGTGCACAAGTTTGGAGAGTAGCTACAGTTGCAGCTACTGCAACTAGTATTTTTGGTTTTAGGCTTGGAATTTCTCTTCATTATGGTTTGTATTTTCTATTTGGCATGATATCTATGGAGAGTGGTACGCTACCTTGATTGGATTTTGGACCTAGGGTTTGCTTCCAGAATTATTCTCTATGTCAAGGTTAAGGTGCTCGAGGGTGGCTTTGGCCTATAGTTGGGTGAAAATATTGCTATATTTCCTATGGTTAAACAAGCACACCTATTATTTCTCACAGGTTATGAGCCCACACTATCTCTGGATAGTCTAACCACTAGAAGATAGATTGGGAGGATTTTCTCAGTTACAGTTGCAGTTGCAGTCAAAGTTTTTTTTGTTGCAGCAACGAAACCCTAAACCTTGCATTGAGGCACCTTAAGTGAAGAGATTGACCTAATTTATGGATATCCTATTGTGCCCTAACCTAGCGCACCTCCTGGTATTCTCAGCAATTTAAGACATGAAGTTTGAGTTTTTGGTCAAAATCAAAGGTTGACCAAGTCAAAGCAGTCATGACTTACTCTATGAAGTCAGAAAATAAGTTAGAAGGGGCTTCTAACTTCAGAGCATGGAAGACGAGGATTTACCTCATCCTTGTCAAGAATAAAGTGTTGGATATCATGAAAGGAAAGATCTTGGAACCACGGTTTGAAGAAGGAAAAGAGAAGGAACCTCATAAGGTTGTAGTTATGGAGAAGTTCAAGGACAATGACATTAATGCGATGAGTATCATGGTGGAATCTGTAAAACACCACTTGATATCCTACATCTCTCATATTGACTCACCTAATAATATGTATGATTCCCTAACTAATCTCTTCTTAGTCAAAAACATTGGACAAGTAATGAGTCTTAAGAATGAGCTTCATGACATGAAAATGAATGATGATGAAAGCATAAAATCATACTTTCTGAGAATCTCTCAGTTAAGAGATGAACTAAAAGCTATTGAAGAAATCATTTCAAGGAACTGGTAAATATAGTACTCAACAGCCTTCCCAAGACATGGGATGCATTTTCCACAAGCATGAACACAAGAAATGAATATCTCACATTTGAAGAACTTTGGACTTGTTGTGCACAAGAATAATCAAGGATTAGCACAAAAGAGAAATCCCAAAAGAAATATGATGATCAATACGTCACAACAAAAATTCAAGAATTTCAGGAATAAGAGGAATTTTGGCCTAAGGAAGGAAATAGACGAAGCATCAGTTGTCGAAGAAAGGGAACCATCAAAGAAGGCCAAGCAGGATAAAACGAACTTCTTCTTCTAAGACAAGGTAACAATATTCTTCATAGTTCTTGTACATACCATGTTTACATAGTTTCTATACATATCTTGCATATCTATTTCTTAGAAGATAAGATGTTCAAGTGAAAAAATACCTATGAAAGAATAACAAGATAAGGATTGTTATCATGATGACTAAGCCAAAATCAGAATCAAACTTGAAGAAACCCAAAAGAATTCAAAACAGAAAGAAGTCACCAATCAAGAGGAAATTAGAAAAAGACTTGTGACACTTAGTAGAAGGCAATAAGGATGCAAACGGAAGCATGGACTCTCTTAGATGGAGGAAGTTGATTACAAAATTCCAAAAGAATAGAATGCATTCATGCATGAAGCAAGGATTAGGAGGGAGATAATACTAAATGATATGATCCATTGAGGATTATGAAGTATCTGTCCATGTTCCAATTGAAATTAGTAGCCATGATAAGAAACACATGTTCAATTTGACTCTAGAAGAAGTCTTCTTCGAAAAGAAGACTTAAATTATCCTTGGTTGTCCATCTACATCCATGATCCTATGATGAAAGGAAGAAGTTGGAATCTTTAGGTCATATAGAAGATCCCATGGACCCAAGAGCTAAAGAGAGACATGAGGAAAAACATGAAGATTCCAAGAAAGAAAGAAAAATAAGAACAACCAGTTATTATACCAAGAATCACAAGACTACCAACTTGGTTTGAACCCACTAAGAAGCAATCGAGAAGAAGAAATGGAAGTTATGATAAAGAGCAGTGTATGTAAGAAAATGTGAAAAATACTTATGAATGGAAGCATTGCAAGATTCAGATATTCTTCCAGAAGGAGGGAAAAGACTATGAAAACAACTTTTTTGAGTAAACCAGATATACCTCTTGTAGTATACATGGATTGGAATTTACATGTAAAAGAGTGTTCTTCCCAATAAATCAAGTGAGAAAGAATATTATACCAGAAGGAGACTCATGTATGAAGATATAAGAAGACCTTGTATGGATTCAAACAACCTGATGCATAGTATCTCATCATCCGAGAATTAGACTTAGAAACCAATTAGTACCTTGGGATATGCATACCTCAATGGAAAGCCTCCTCGCCTCTGACAATAGTTTTACATCATTGACCTTTGATTGGATGATTCCACGAAAGTTCGACTTCAACTCATTTATTCACATCCGTTGAATTGTACTAGGGTACCTTGGGATTCATTGACATCATTGGTGATTTCCCTCTCACTTTTTAATGGTTTACCTCAATGACCAGTGATCAAGTGGTTTCTACCATGTTCGACATCAAAACATCTATTCACATGGATAGATTCGTACCACATCCGAATTGGGACGAAGACCTTGGGTTGAGCATTCACTCTGTTATATGCTTTCCCTAGGCTGCGAAGGAGATCATTTGAGCATGTTGATATAATATATATATATATATATATATATATATATATATATATATATATTGTCACATAGATCCACATTGTATTGTTTTGTGGCTATGTTTTATCATCTCATAGCTCCACTGTGTATTTCTCGTGGCTATGATTAGTTCATGTCATGGAAGTATAGATCCACATTGTATATTTGGTGGCTATACCCTTAGTCAGTATTATCATGGATCTGTAGTGTATTTATTGGCGGTCGTACCTTAAGTTCTTTGTTACTCAAGTATAGGTATGCCTACCTTGGGTTTGAAACACATGATAACATTTGTTTGATGGTTGTTTGAAGCTTCTACCAAGTTCTCTGACTCCATACACTTGCTTCGAAAATATACAAAGTGTTTCAGTCATCATCTTTCATATTCTATCTTCACACTTTGGGGGGGAATCTATTACACATCAAAATTCCTCACTTTGACAATGGCACATTCTCATTGTCGCAAGTGTTGCATTTTTGTCACAAGTGTCGTAAATGTCAGATTTTCATTCTGTGTATGTTGCATTACAAACGACACCATGGAAACATTTGATACATCCTCTAGAACATGTTGGAAGGGGAAACCACATCATTTGACAAAATAAGAAAAATGTTTTTCCTTGATAAATATACATCTTAACAAACTTTTGGAAGATTAGCGCTGCACTACTCATATGCAAGGAGCGCTAGCACTCCCTATCCATATAGCAGGGAGTATTACAGCGCTCTGTTTCCAGTTTTGAGGGAGAATTGATTGGTTGAGAGAATCATGGAAAGAAATCCCTCTTATATCTAAAGACATCTAGAGATGATCCAAGTTGGTTTGGCTCGAATCCAAGCTTTAGACCGCATCTAAGGGAGATTCCAAAACTGATGGAGTCATATCCTCAACTTATTCCAAAAATAACTAAGTTGGTTAAGCCTCTCAAAGCCTATAAAATCATGAATTATCATGGTGAAGAGGAGGAGAATAATTAGAAAAAAGTATTGTCATTATGATCGTGGATCTTTCGATCAAGGGGTTGGACAAGGAGGAATTGGAGAGGTTTCTACAACTACATCTACATATTGTAAGTTCCTTGTAATGTTCTCATTAATATATGCTTGGCCTATTTCCTTCAAGTTTGTGTATGGTTGCATATACTTGTCTATTATTGATCAATTTAGTTTAAACTAATCATGGTAGAGTACGAAGTATGTGTTGTCTTTGTTGTCTATTGGATTGTAGATATCATTAAATATATTGGAGATCAAGTTTAGCTTGGATTAAGCGAGGACAAGCTTCAGAAAAAGGTACATCATACTTTCTTCCTCTTTTCCCTTTAACTAGTTTAACTATATTTATAGGAATGTTAGTGTCCAATGTTATCATCTTTCTGTCTTGGTAGTAGGGTTCTAGAATCCAAGAGGATATTCAGGTTTTCGTGGGGTAATTTTCCTACAAAAACAACCCTTATTGTTTCCCTTTACACAAATAATATTATTTATTTTTTACTTTTGCACATGAAAGAAAACCCTACAATGATGTCACCCCTCTAAGGGTGACATTTTGACTCTTCAAGAAAGTTGTTGGACCAGTAAGTTGAAGTTGTTGGGGCTAATAGAGCCTCTCCATCATGCTATTGTTGGATTACTGAGAGGGGGGGTGAATCAGTAATAGCATAATTATAATCATTTTTCTTCAAATGTTATATCAATGTAGAATTATTATCCAATAATGAGCAGTAAGAAATAAACAATCACACACATACACAGTACACCTGTGTTTTACATGGAAACCCAAATTGGGAGAAAACTACGAAATCCATTTTCTTATATGTCTTGAAGAATTACATTCATTGGAAGCACCAACTTCCTTTGTTTTCCAACTGCAACTGAAACGAGGCTCCAACCCCCTAGTTTCTCAGGCTACAACCTGAGGGAAGCTCCAACTCCCCAATTCTATGGCTACAACCAGAAGGAGGCTACAACCCCCACTGTTCTCCAACTACAACTAGAAGGTGGCTACAATCACCTGTCTTTGCCCCATATTTCCACCCTGAAGTAGAAGTAGAATGATGGAACCACTGTCACACTATCACTGTGAGATATATCATTGTAAACCTGTACCAATAAATCTAAACCATGCATCAACCTGTAATAAACATGTACCATAAACAAGTGCATCCAACGATGTACCAAGTATGTACCAATCATGTGTCAACTACTCATCAATATGTACCAACATCATCAACTATACGCCTCATGTATGTGTGCCAACTCATCAACTACTTGTCTCAACCATGTACTCAACATGTACCACAACCAAAAGCCCTCATCAATATCATAATCCAAATCTGATTTGTAGCTCTATAATAGACCTAGTGTATATGATCACATTCCTACAAACCTTCCTTAACTTTAAAAACAAGAGACTAGCATTTTCATCAAACTTTTCTTTAGTCTCACATGCCTACTTTTGGATTAGTCAACAACCCTAACTTGAAGTAATCATAACCTTGAACCTGTAATGTATAAATATCTAAAACTGATATACAATGTTCTTCAGTGTGTTTTGTGCAATTCCTCCAAGTGTCACTACTTGGAACCTCTCAGAAAAGGAGTTATAGCAAAAATGGCATACCTTGCTGAATTCTAGTTTATTCTAGAGAGCGACATTGTAGAGTGCGCCCCGCACAAGATATTTGATGAATTGATATGAAACTATTACACAGAATACCATAGACTGTCCCCTAACCAAAAAATTTACTCTCACTAAATTTGGATCTTTTATGAAGAAGTTATGACATTTTTACCCGAAACACCTGATTTTGACTAGTTTCAGGACTGACCACAAACCCTATTTTCCATGGAGTGTAACTCCCAAAATACAACAACCCACAAGATTAATTTTTTACCACAGATACTTGGATATGTTTTCTCACCTTCATAGAAATTTCATGGTCTAAATCATTATATAAAAAAAATTATAGCGAAAATGGTGAGATGACCTGTAAATAACATATCTTAGAAAGCACCATCAAAAGAATTTATCCTTCCTTGCATTTCGGCCTTCTTTTCTTCACCTTCACTCAGAATTCCGGTTTATATATACTTGGTTACCTCAAACATATATATATATATTCAATATTCTCAAGTTTGTTTGAAATTAGAGAGCCTTGCCTCTTATTTATACTCTCCAAGTAGCTTCCTTAAAAACATCTTCTAGGTCACTTGGCCCACTTTCTTTATTTTAGGGTTGGGTCCACTTCTAATTTCTCCATTAAATTTATTATTGAAATAATTTAT